>JAJHUR010082193.1:0-36615 GCA_027495735.1 Lutjanus campechanus
AAAAAAGTTGCTCTGTGGCTACCAAATATTCTATATAGGTGGCCCCTGTGACCACAAAGTTTTACATCCATATTGCCAGACACAGTCCCACAAGCATCCCAATTTCTTTGCATCATTTCGTTCAACATCCTACAAAAACTGCAACCAATTCTGGCCAGCTGCCGATATGCGGGGGTTACTGAAGTCTGGGTTTACTAAGCCTACTAATATGATCCTAGCAGAAGAACCAGAGACACAAAAAAATAAAATGGCAACAAAGATTTACAAGGTAGTGGAAGCAGAAGTTGAAGAACATAATGTACTGCTGTGTGGACCACCAGTTTCCTCAACTAGCTGAAAATTCTAGCTAGTTTTTTGTGGGAATAGTGGATAACAAAAGTGTCACAGTTAAGACAAATTAAAATGGCCTTTCTCTACTGTATTTACATAAGTTTACATTTGAGCCACCAAAAATGTACTTTGGCCACCAAATTTAGTGGCTTGGTGGCCTATGGAGCCAGTGCTTAAGAATGTTAGCATCTATCCCTGCTCACTCTGCATCAGTGGCACTGTGTGAAAAGGGTTAACACCTTCAAGCTCCCGGGTACCCACATCTCTGAGGTGCTGTCCTGATCTGCAAACACCACAGCTGTTGTTAAGCCAGCACAACAGCGGCTACACTTCCTGAGAGTGCTCAGGAAAAACAAACTGGAATTAAAGCTGCTGGTGGCCTACTATTGCTCCACCGTAGAGAGTGTACTGGCGTTCTGTATCTCAGTGTGGTACACCGACTGCTCAGCAGCTGAAAGAAGAGCTGTTCAAAAAGTCATCAACACTCCACAGAAGACCATCGGCTGCTCTCTGCCCTCCGTGGAAGACATCTACATCTCCCGCTGCCTCGGCAGAGCCAAAAACATTCATATAGACTCCTCACATCCTGGCCACCACCTGTTTGACCTGTTGCCCTCTTGCAGTCAGGACCATCAAAGCACAGACCACCAGACTTAAAAACAGTTTCTTTCCCTGGGCCATGTGCACACTAAACTCCCAACAACAACTGAACGACCCCTCACATGCACAAGACTTTCTTTTCATGACAAACCCACTGTGAAATAACAGCATTATTCTTGTGCAATATGCATCCATGTTAGTACAATATTACATGTATTCCTGAGCAAGAATTGCAGTTATTTATAATAATTACATCCATACCACTGCAACTATTCTTGTGCAATAATATACATATTCTAATGCCAGTTGCATTGGATGTATTTATTTTTCTTGTCTTCAATTACTAGTTTTATTCTAGTGTTCTTCACATATTATTTAGCTGTGGATGTTACTGTTACTAGGGTTGTTTTTGTTCTTGTGTGTTTCTGTATTTGTATCTTTTATTGCACTGATCAGGAGTAGTGCTCCTAATTTTGTTGTATTCTGTACAACAAAGCATTATGTAGTAAGTTTTCATGCCATTATGTAATAACACCCACATTTTGTAATAATGTTAAGCATTCTGTGATGAAGAGTCTGAACATGTCCCTGAATTTTGTAATAAATGATTACATATTGTGGTAGGTATAAAGCTAAAAAGTTCAATGACACTTGATGTAGTTTGGGCCAAAGAAATACTACTAATCTACTGAATTAATTGTATCTTTTAAAGTTGAGTCAGTATGATCTATGCTAGAATGCATAATAATAAATTTTTGTTCTCATGCAATATTGATTTTTAGGAATAAAGACATTAATTTGGCTGGTTATTACATAATGCACTGTATTATTATATTTTCATTAAAAAAAAACACCACAAATGTAATAATTCATTACATAATGCAGAGAAATTTGTTTGATATTATGTTCAGGCTATTTATTACAAAATGCTGCAGATTATTACAACAAAGTGAAACTTTCTCAAAGACATTATGTAATGTGTTCTTAAAATGACAACAAAGGCTTTATATTCTATTATGAGCAGACACTGATACATGTTTCACATTTTAAAAATGTCTATGGTATTTATGATATTTTGTGACTTCAAAGGTATTGGGCCTCTCTGAGAAACCTCGTTGTCTCCCTGATGAATTCCATGAAGTCCATCATCTCCCTCATCTTCCTCCTCTTTCTCTTCATCGTTGTCTTTGCGCTCCTTGGCATGCAGCTCTTCGGTGGCAGGTAACATAAAAATTGTCTGAAAGAGTGAAATACTAACACTTCCAGCTCTGTGCATCACTCCATATGAGTCCATAAAGAAACTGAGTAAAGCGAGGAACCACCCAGGCAGTGAGATGAATCTAATCAATCTGGTAGAACATATATAGACTGTTTTTCTCTCCCACTCAGCTCCAGTAAAGACACATTCACAAACATAAAAACAAGTCTAAAGTAGACTTCATGGTTCAGTAGATTCCTCTTTATTGAATACACACAGTTGAGGAGAGAACAGATTGTCCTATCGCCTGTTCACAGTTGTTTTCATTATATTACAGAGAGAGACTGTGAGAGCTCGATGGAGATTTAAGACTCTGCCTTTGTCACACACGCAGCTATTGTTGCCTGGTTTTCCCCCGAGTCAAAGGCTGTTTCCCACAAGCTGTCACTTAAATAGAGGATGGCCGAGGTGGATGAGCCAGGCCTTGTGTATGAACTGGCCTCTAGAATACAGAGCACATGGAAAAAACCCATCAGGCAGCCAGTTTGAGTGGAGGAGAATTGATTTCTCTCTCACTGAGAAAATAAAATAAAATAAAAACTAGACCCAGCTCTGCTTTTTAAAGTGTCACATCTTTCTCACAGGTTCATCTTTGAAGACTACACTCCGACAAACTTTGACACGTTTCCTGCAGCCATCATGACCGTCTTTCAGGTCTGGTAACAAACCTGACGATTTATTGCTCTCTGCTTCACACAAGTTTATTACCAGTGCCAATAAAGATGAGTGTAAGAGTTTATAGCTGCGCTCAACAGTGATGATCAGGACAGTTTGATGGATATTGTGTGTGTGTGTCTGTGTGTGTGTGTGTCTGTGTGTTGTGTTTTCGTAGATCCTGACTGGTGAGGACTGGAATGAGGTGATGTACAACGGTATTCGCTCTCAAGGAGGGGTGAAGTCTGGCATGTGGTCCTCTATCTACTTTATAGTGCTCACACTGTTTGGAAATTGTATCCTTCATTACTCTTTTTAATGAAACATGAATAGTTTCATTACAAAATGCCACATACAGGACTCTGTTTAGTAGGACTAGACCAGCTGAGCTGCAGAGGTTCAGACTTTGCTGTTAATTCTCAGTGGAAACTCTCGTTCTAATACAACTATCTGTCTCTTATTACCAAGGAGTCAGTGTTGTCTAAGCCAGTGTTGTAGTCAGTGTTGCCTTGTTGCACTTTGACTCCGTCCTTAACTCAGCTGTGACCAGACACTCTGCTGAATGTCTTCTTGGCCATTGCTGTGGATAACCTTGCCAATGCACAAGAACTTACCAAGGTAACAAAAAAATTAACAATAATAAAGATATAATTGAACGAATAAGCCCCATCTTATCTGGTTTTATTCATGTTACATACACTATGTCCAGACCTGCTCTCTTCCCGTCTTCCTTTTGATTCTGTTTAATTATTTAAACTCACGGATGTTACAGATGTTCAGATGCCTTTTGCTCTTTTTCCTCTTTTGATCAGGATGAAGAAGAAGCAGAGGCAGCATTCAACCAGAAGCACGCTCTGCAGAAAGCAAAGGAGGTCGGCCCGTTGTCCTCCTTCATGTCTTCAGAGTAAGTGCTGTATGCAGCCGCTCTTCCAGCCTGACCTCCTCTCCTCTCCTCTCCTCGCTCTGTCTCTATCTTCCTCTCCCTCCCTCCTTCTCTCCTACCTCCAGGGATTGTGTATGTAGGAATAAGCCTCAGTGTCAATGCTAAACACGAGTTGCTGTAGCTACAGAAAATGGCGAGGGGAACAGTTATAGATGGAGGCTGAGGGTCATCAATACAGAGCTTCAAGTTGTGCACTTAAATGTCACTTAGGGCCTGTTGAGTATTTGGTGTAGTCCCACTAGAGACTTATTGATACGTCTTTACTGACAGGTCTACTATGTAGCCTCTGCCTGCTCCCAACACTGCAATTTGCTGCCAAATTGAAGTCTAATGTATGTCTCCATGGTTACTGGTTCCACTCTGGGGTGGGAGGTGCTTATAGTGTTGTCATGGAGACAGGGTTACTTGGTGTCCGAATTAACATGGTGTGTCCATTACCGTAATATACTCCTGTACTCAGTAAAGTGGATATTGTTGCGAGGGAAAAGTGTAAAGTGTGTTCTCACTTGTGGACAATTTGATTGATAAAGTAACGTGACCTTGTTTTCTCAATGCTCATCAGGTTTCCAGCTCGCAGAATAGATTGTCTTTTTTTCTCAGGGATTGATTGCACAGTGCCTTGTCGTAGGTGGTAGTGTGCATGTGCATGCACAAGAGTGGAGACCTCTGGCTCTGTGTGCACGCTGTGTATTGAGAAACAATCAGTTTGTTGCATGGGCATGTGGAAGATTTTACATGATAACGTTTTATTAAATGGACACTTCACCCCAAAATCAAAAACACATTTTCCCTTTACCCGTAGTGCTATTTATCCATTTAGATTGTTTTGCCATTATTTTACAATCATGGCAAAGCTGCACTCTGCGCACAAGTGTGCCAAGCAAACACTCATTCACTCATCTTTTCAAAATATTCAGCAAATGTCAATCTAATCAAAACAAACAAGCTAACATTAGATAGCTGATGCTGAGCTAAATATGCTTGCTAACGGTCCATATGCGCTAACTTAAATTTTCACATTAACTTACAAAGGGACTCACCTGTCCAGATGCCAGGTGAGGACGTTTGATGTGGTTGATCCAGCAGCCTTTATCATTGCGGAGCAGTTCTTTTGTATGAGCCTTGTATGAAATTATTATTGCCAAAGGTTGTGATAAATGCCACAGCAGCTGCAGATGTGCTCGCCATGTGTTGTTGCAGCAGTGGGCACCAGATCCACAAGGTTACGTGTGATTAAAAAAAAGGAGTGAATAACATTCAGTTCATCAAATACTGGATGTTAATGAACCAATAATGATGGAGATTATTCACAAGTCTCACAGGTCCAAGTTGAGTCTCAAGTCTATGTGAGTGGCAATTTAAATGTGACTTGAGTCCAAACGGCAGACTCGAATCTCCATCTCTGCCTATTATAAGCAGTTTCATGAAAGTTTTTTTTTTTTACTGAACCACACTTGCCAAATATTGCACTGTGCCAGCTAGCTCAGTGATGCATATGTTATAGCTCAGCTTTCCCTAAATTGCCAGCCAGCTCCAGCATTTTTGAGAAAATTCACAGGCAACATCCTCAGCATCTTCAGTTCTATAAATACGTTAACATGGAATTTTTTTATTTTTTTTTTTAAAGAACAAATCTGATAGTTTCGTTCATTCTTTTTTTATAAGCGCTTGAATGTTGTTTGCATCAAAAAATGCACTTTTCAGCCAAAAAAATGTAGAAAGCAGCAGTTTTGTGAAAGAGACATTCTTAAGCAGAATATCAACTTCACTTTTTTTTTTTTTTTTAATCACATATTACATGTGACACCCTCACTGTCACCAGTGTGGGCAGTGTTAGCCGTATGTGTCCCCCATCCCCCAACCAAAATGCTCTTCAGAGGCCTGGGGGCTGGAGTGCTCTCTGCCGTGGCTGTGGCAATAGTTCCAGGGGCTGCAGTGCGAGCAGCCTCACTGTGTCATGGCTGCTTTGGAGGTCCAGGGATTTGCAGCTGAGCACTGATGTTTTCATGCTACATAACATCATCTTCTTTTGCTGCTGTTCAACTTCAGCAGTTCTCTTTTTCTTTGAGTGACAAATTTTTGTCAGCTGATCTGTCACAGTGTCGCCTACCGCCTGGCAGTAAAAAAAAAACAGCAATTGATAGAATATCTCACCAATGGCATGGAAGTGTTGTGGCTTAAATGACAAGATATCTTATCAATGGTTGGAAAAGAGTTAATGTTCACATCATGCACTGTCATGAGAACTTCTCACATTCATGAGTAGAGGCACACTTTCTTCTGCCTGGTGATATGGTTGACAGGTATAGTTTGGGGGAAAAAAATTAGTTCCTACCTGAAACTGCTCACAACAAAGTGTGCAGATTATCTTGAGTAACCAGGTCATGATTTCTGGAAAGAGACATCGCTGTTGAGTTTTTCAAATGTACTTTGGCACTTTGAGCACCACAAGCTGAGTGCCATCTAGTTTCATTATACTGAAGAGAAGACAGACACCTCTATGTCTGATATTTCCAAAACTCAGTAACTCACACCAAAACAATTTAGATGGATGTCCGTGAATGTTCTCATTCGTCCAGGTCATTGTAAGCCAAAGCAAGATTAAATCGAAAGCAACTAGTCTAACCAAATGGTCCCACCATTTGGTTAGACTAGCTCTGACTAGTCTGACAGGCATGAACTGATGAAGCTTCTTGGATAAGAGGCGAAACGTCTTCAGAAAAAGGCTTTTTGAACAAGTCCAGTTGCTTTCGATTTAATCTTGCTTTAATTTAGATGGATAAATAGCACTTACTAACTCATAACACTTGCCTTTTTCCTAAAACTTACTCAATGGAAATGAAATTATAACACAGCAGAAAGAAAACTAGAGATGTGCGTTAGTTTCAGTTTAGCCAGCTGAGGGTCAGGCTCTTGTCAGAGTCCATAGAGAAGACTGGAATACCACGGGGTCGTCTGGGCCGGCATCTGTATTCAGAGAGGACACTCTGAACTTTAAGGGTTTCTGGTCTCATCTCCGATGTCAGCTATGAAACCCCGGCGGTACCTGCCCCCGCTGACCTTGAAGAAACTTGCATGACAGCATTTGCTCAATAAAAAAAGAGAGATGCAGCATGTTGGAGGCTGATTATGATTTCACCCTATGAACGCATGTATCTGGTCAGCATGATCAAAGGAAGAAAAATGGAAATTGCACACACACACTCGCTGAGAATGCTTTTCATGTACCGTATAATAAGTGATATTTGGATAGTGTTTTCCGTGTGTGTACAGTTTTTCTTCCATTGTGAAGTCTTTAATCCCTCCCCGAACTGCTCTTGAGTATTCTGAATATTTGAAGCTAACATTTTGAAGCCCAGCACATGAATTTCCTCATTTAGCTCTACTAGCATGTCCTAAAAGAATGCTAATGTGTGAGTGCTCTGAGGTGGCGGTCGTGTTCAGAGCTGCATCCCAATGTGGTGGTTTTGTTTGAAGGGTATCTAAATATGTCCTCTTTTCCTGTGTTTGCTGATGGTGCCCATCTCTGTGTTTTTCTACCTGTACCCATACTGTAGCTCAGACTGTCTAACATCTCAATCTGACCTAAGATGTCTTATCAATGTTGCGCTTACTGTTGATGTTTATGAATGTTGTTGGTAGCACTTAATTTGAAGGGGTCTGCATAAGACCATCATAATACTGTTATAATCATGTTATTACACTTGTTATGGACTTGAAAGAATCTTTATAAATGCTCATGGTTGTTGTCATTAAGCTTTATTCAGCAATGTCATTTTTAATGCAAAGTTAACATTGTTTAAGAAGTCTTTGTTATGACAACTTGACATTGATCAAGCCACTTAAGTCTTTGTTATGACAATTTGACATTAACCAAGACAAAATAATCTGTCATTGTCTTTGTAATGTCAACCTGATATTATCAAACATAAAGAAACTGTTTAGTTGTATCTTTTAACATGACACAAGACCATTATAAGTGTGTCATTAATATTTTTCTTTATCTCAAGTGAAGTTGTATCATTTGGACATGGCATAAAGATGTCATTAAATGTTATAAGGCCAGTTTGATGACAGAGAACAGTACCAAGGTGACTTACAGTTACCTGATGGACAGGCAGTGGTTGACAAGTTTACTTGTTGCTAAAGTAGGCTAACCACTCTCTGCTGTTATCTGTAGCTGATGTTAGCTAGTTAGCTTAGTTAGCTCATACCGCTGTACAGCTGAGTCATCCAGAGCCAAACCCAGCAAGAAAACCTCCTTGGTATTTTATTCCCTGCCATCAAACTGGCCACCGTTGGTCTTGGAGGCTGCGTTTGGTCCCGGTTTAACACCATGAGGCTGATTTAGCTAATTACGCTGCTAGCTCCATGGCTAACTGAGCTAACTAGCCAACGCCAGCTACAGTTAACAGCGGTTAGCCAACTTTAGCAACAAGTAAACTAGCTCACTGCTATCTGTCCATCAGGTACCTCTATAAATCTCCTCAGTACTGTATCAAACGGCCTCATAACATTTAATGACTTCTTTATGACAAGTCCAAACGGTACCACTTAAGTTGAAGTCAAGGGAAATATTCTGTCTCATCATGGCCAGTGTCAAAACCAGCCACATATGGCAGTATAATGTAATGTTAACACATAAAGCTAAACAGTTTCTTTTTCAAGTTGTCATAACAAAGACATTGACAGGTTTGTTGTCCTGGTTAATGTCAAGGTGTCATAACAGACATTCTTGGCTTGATTAAGGTGAAGTTGTCATTAGAAAGACACCTCAAACGGTGTCAAATTTGCATTAAAAATTACATAGTTAACTGAATGTCACTGAATGACAACAGCCATAAACATTCATAAAGGCTCCTTCATGTTCATGGTAGTATCATGACAGCCTTATACACACCCCTTCAAATTAAGCGTTACCATGTTTAATTGTTTCTAATACTGCTACCATCTTGTTTGTCAATGTGCCGCTTGGCTCCAATGGAGACACACACCAAAGCATTGAGAGCCCAGTCAAATTTATCCTTTATTCATTTAAACCAGTCCTTTAAAGAAGGGATGTTGGCAGTGGAGATACAGAATACATGATGTAGCAATTAAATATGAAATGAATAATTAATCTGTGCATGTAGTCTTCTAAAAGAGCAGTTTTACCCTTAAGCTATGTGTAACAACTTCAGAACAGCTGGTAAATGCTATCAACAGTCGGTATACAAATATTTTGATGACTTTGGTCTTTGTGTGAAAGGCCAGTTTATTTATTGATCTATATTTCAGGATCATTTGCTGTGTGTCTCCTGGCCTGTTTTGTCTCTGCTCACAAAAGCACTAATGTCTTGTTTTCAACCAATCGCTCATTGATAACACGGACCACACAAGAGTTCACGCTCCAGTAAGTAACACTGTCTGCTCAGCTCTCTGAATCTCTCACTAACGCCTGTTTTCTTAAATGGGTAAATGTCCCAGACTCCATCTTGTATAGTATTCTGTTCACGCTCTGTCCTGTTCCTCCAAACTCTCCAACCTTATTTGATTCCACATTCTTTATATCTATTCCACTGATTTCATTCTGCATCTTACTCTTTTTGTTATTAAAGTCACACAACAATTCCTGGCTTTGTTAATTTATCACTTAACATCTTCATTGATCCAGTAAATTGCTTCATGTTGGAATGAAATTGCTCTTTCTCGTTGATACACCGCTCGAACATCAGACCAAAGCGCTTGCGCTGTACTGTGATATTCATTTTTTGGAACAAATGTTTTGATTGCTAATTTATATTTCATAAAACAAACAGGAAACCTAGAAAGTACAATTTTGAGACCATCAGAGCATGTTTGGAAACTAATCAAATTAGACTTTTTTGAATGCACAGCATGCAAAAATAGTCTCCTGGACTAAAAAAAAAACAAAACAATACAAGCTAAAATTAAAGGGACTGCTTAGATTTTTTAAAGAAGGCTTGTATGAGGTACTGGTTTAAGTCAGTTGGCACACCCACAGTTTGCCAGTTTGGAGAGGCAGCTGGAGAACCTGTGTAGGAAGTGTGGACAGGGTCAGCAGCAAAACATATTTTAGCCACCTACAAAGGGTCACTATTAGTTTAAGTGTACGTTATATTTAGAATATTTTCAGCACTTCATCCTGCTGTCAGACAGCCCTTTGCAACAGGAAACCAGTGTTATATAAGTCAAATATCGCTCTCTCCAAAGCTACCCGACTCCTTTGAAAAAATCTGTAATTTTACTTTGCAGAACACAGGAGTTGCTGGTGTACCACTACCTTGACTTGTTTGTTTGTTTGTATTATTGTGTGACTTAAGTGAATCGAAGTGACACAATAATGAAAACCAATCAAGGCAACAGTAGACCAGCAATTTCCATGTTCTGCAAGGTGAGATTACAGATTTTGCCAATGAAGTTTGGTTGGTTTGGAGAGAGTTCAGAAAAGTCTAACAGCAAGGTAAAGCAGTAAAAATAGTCTAAATTTTGTGTACACTTAAACTTATCTAGATTTTTTTAGGTGGGCCTTCTTTAAGTTACTAAATATTTTTATGTTTTGCTGCTGAGCCTGTCCACAGCAACTTATAGCTTAGCATCCATGCTAGTAGTCCTCTCTGCTTCTTCAAATTGGGGGCATGTTGACCTCCATCTACTGTAGATAATACGCTGATTATTGATAGGTACCTCATACAACCGCAGTTCAAAGAATTCAAACTATCCCTTTAAATGCTTAAAATCGAATGCTAACTCTAAAATCAAACGTTCTATATGTTAAATGTGGCGCTGCATATAACAAATTGTCTGCCTCTGTATACTGACATGTTGTCTTCTCTTTCTTTTCTCAGGGGAAGCCGGAGGAGGCGGCCCTACCTGTACAGGAAAAGAGCCATCCACCGCAGCCGGCCTACCTACTCCTGCTCCCTGGAGGAGGCCCAGGGCAGCATCAGGGAGGGCCGCCCACCCCCACCACTCAACCCCTCTAACTCTTTCATGTCCAGGAGAGAGAGAAGAAAAAGGATGACCATGTCAGTGTGGGAGCAGAGGACCAGCCAGCTGCGGAGACACCGTCAGATGTCCAGCCGAGAGATCCTGTTCAGCAGCCCTAGCGAGGAGAAGGACGGGCCTCCTGCTTCAGCCCATGGACGTCCCCTTTCACTGCACCGCAAGGCCATGGAGCACACGCCATCTGGGAGTTTGAAGCACCTGACAGACCCCTTAGCCTCCCCAGCGAAGATCCAGGCCTCAGGTTCCTCCATGTCTGTGGATATCCCTCTGGATGCCTCCCTCTCCAGTGACATACCTGAACCACCAGTGTCCGTGCTGGTGCCAGAATCACTGGATCCTACGAACGTTCCCCTTCCTGACGCTTCTGTACAAGATCCCGTCACTGAGAGCGGAAAACTGGGTGTTAATCAGGGTCACAGCGAGCGCAGGAGCCCCAGGTTGAACGGTGAGCGCCAACACAGGGCAGTAAAGAAGTTCAGACCACCAGATAACCTTGACACCCTGACTCCTGAGATGGGAGGTCATGGCGGGATCAGGGGCAGGAGGCATCACTGTGACCATCAGGGCGGGACCAGAAGTCAGGGGTCATCACCCGGGAATGGAAGCCACTTGGCGAGTCGTTCGGTCAGCAGAGAGAGGAAAAGAAATCCAGGGAAACTAGAGGAGAAGGAAGCAGAGGCCAAGATGGAGGGAGAGGAGGAGTCCAAACCTGATGAGAGCAGGTGAGACACACCAACAGTTTGTTTTGGCAGGATGTTTCAGTTTTGGTTAACAGATGAAATCAAAGTCAATCAAGAGAGACAGGAATGATTTGGAGAACAGAGAGGAATAAGATAACAAAGGTCCCCAATCAGATTAATACTTACATGTTTAGTGCCAGTGATTTTCAATGACTTTATGTTATACTGTATAAGTACAGATCTCAACACCGGACTGTGTTACAACCCAAGTTTAAGTTATTAAGTTGTCAGTTTCAGCACAAACTAGATTTATCTTTAACCCAATTCGTGAATTTTTAAGATATTACGTGTCTTAAAAACGTTGGCTAACAAGAGGCTAAATGAGACTTCAGTGGTTGTCTGGGCCATTAAACATCATCACACCAAACCACAGTCACTTAGCAGTGGTGACATTTAAGTCATGCGACCGTGGTGTAGTTTGTTTATAGCCTAACGTTAGCTTTTAACATCTGGTGATTGCATTTTGAATTTAAAAATCATAAAAAAGTTGTTTATTTCTGAAGATTATGTTGCTGAACAAAACATGTCAGTATTGGAAGCTTTTGTTTGCTACAGAGCTGATTTTCTGCACTAGTATTGACTTTTTGTGGAAGGAACCAGAGCAATGCTAACCTATGGGCTGGCCTACAATAACACGTCATCCCTTTAGCACTTTATTAAACAGCCGTTGTCTGTAGCTCAGTTCCATAATAATCTTTAAGTATCATGTGATTCAAGTGGTTTGAGAGAAAATTAGACTTCTGCTCCTCCTCTTGGTTCTGTTTTCAGCCTTTTCAAGTCTGTGACTGGAGAGTTGGGCCAGTCATTTGGTCAACTGAGTCAAATTCCTGGGAATGAGACTCATCAATCACCCATCTTTCTCCAGAATTGATTACGTTTAATTCATGCATCTACACACATCAGTGTTTGTGGTTCCTGTAGCTTCAGTACTATAGATTGACCACATGACAGCACAAGAACATATTGTAAGTCTGTCACTGTCCTCCTGTCTGTCCAGTAAAGTCTTCGTCTCTGCATTTTCAGACAGGGTGACAGGAGTGAAGGAGGAGACACTGACCCACCAGACGACCAGAGCCACACTGATGACAAGCACCCTCAGAAGCAGGAAGAGCCTCCTCATCAATCAGAGCCATGTCCACCCGCCATCCCCGAGAGCAACAAAGAAGAGACTGAGACAGAGCAGGACCAGGATAAATCTCAGCTCAGCTCCAGTGTGATCATTGAGGTTCCCAATGTTCAGTCAGGTCTGGAGCTCTCCACCATCACAGGTACAACTGTTAGTTTGTACTTTCATTAACTAACATTAGGAGGTGCTTTGTAGATTTATTTGTTTCCTCAAGACTTGTGATATTACTAACTTTACTCTGACCTCACAAGTTCAGCCAGTCATTGTGGTCTGGCATGAACAGGCAGTTACTTAGGACAGGACTCATTTCAAGTAGCTGCTATAGATGATCCACAAGTGCTCATCAATGTGAGCCATCCCTACAGCCGATTTTAAAAGTGGAAAAGCACAGCTGTTCTTTAAATGTCACACTTCTCCTACATTCTCAAGCAAATTTAGTTTCTGAATAAATCTGAGACGAGAAATAGGCCATGCAGTTACAGAGTCGTGCTTCAGGGTAAATTGTTGCCTCCGCAGTTCATTTTGAGAAGGACTGATTCAGCTCACCATTGTTGGGCTCAAGCTATTTTCAGTGGATATTTCCCAGATTAAAATTCGCTTTGGAAAACTAAACTTGCAAGTCTTAGAGGGTAACTTAAGTATTTTTCAACCTGGAACCTATTTTCCCATGGTTTTCCCACTGGTGTCTAAGTAACCAATGGGGACAACAATTTGTAAAATTGGTCCATGGGAGAGCGCTACAGACGGCATGAAATGGGCTGCAATGTAATCCTTAAAAGCAACTGTGAACCATCAAAGTATGTCCACTAAAACTGCTTGTTTTTGCCACAGACTGCGAGTGTTATTATAATTATCTGACGACATTATAGAGAGGATCCCTACAGAGATTGACCTGACATGCCAGATGGTTTGTTGCACAGAACCATCTGGGAAGTCGTCTTTTGAAACTGTTTGGAAAAGGGCAGGCCTTCCAAAAAAACACTTGGCAGGTGATTGGATGAACCATCTGTCTATCACATCTAACACAGGCTAGCTTTATCCAATCAGATCAGCAAATCATATGACGAGGTAGGAGAAAACCAAGGAGTAAACAGGAGGATGTTTTTGTAAAGAAAAATTGTGCATAAAGGGCACTCTTAGGAATATTTGATCATATTTGATTCAAAAAGGCAGCAAAAAAGAAAAGTGTTAACACACGACTAATAGATGTCTCGCTGTTGTCACACCTAAAATCACGCTCGTAGCTGCCACTAGTCCCTCCTAGGATGCTGATTGGCTTCAACACTTTTGGTGCGGACAAGAGGAAACAGGGTCCAGGTTGAAGAATACAGAAGTTACCCTTTCAGGTGGCTTTGGAAGGCCTCTGTCTTCTCCTCCTCATACCTGTCCTTACCCTGTCTCCTTCTTCTCCTGCTGACCTCCTCCAGTCAACAGTAAGGACCCTGAAACCTGTAAGTCAGAGAAGGAGGAGTCGGAGGAGACAAAGCCTGTCAACACTGTGACTCCAGACAGCATGTTCATCTTCAAACCCGACAATCCGTAAGTCACACCACAAACTTTTTCAACATGTTCAGAGTTTAATCTTTTTGTTGCACGACACCCATGTTGTTTAAACCAGCTGCCTTTAGATGTCAGCCAGCTTAAGTCTCACTCCCAGCAGACATGGCGCCTGACCTCTGCAGCACATCTTCTCTCTGCTGTCTGCTCTCCCACAGGGTGCGTCGAGCGTGTCACTATGTGGTGAACCTCAGGTACTTTGAAATGTCCATCCTGCTGGTCATAGCTGCGAGTAGTATAGCACTGGCTGCTGAGGACCCTGTGGCCACCTCCTCTGACTGGAATAAGGTTTGTGTTTTTCACATTCACGTATAGATCATCTGTCTGACAGGGACAGTTTGTAGCATTAATGACTTAATAGAAGACAGAATATTTCTGCTGTTTTCTACCATCTCCTGATTCACTCTGTTAACTCCAATCACTCTTTATCTGTGTCTAGGGTTTAATAGCTCCCCTCCTCTACGCTAAGCAGCCAAAGTACCATGATGAAAAAAGACAACATTTCTAAAAAAAAACATTTCCTTAAATTGTTTTGCAAAGGGCTTCTAATGTGACTTGATGGGGGGGCAGTTAAATCGCTGATGAGTGCGGAGATTGAAGTCTGACACACACTGAGCCTGGTTGTTCATGGGAGGGATTAGGCTAATTATCTTGTGCTGTATTATCATCATTCGAGTGGACTATTTCGTACTACACCATAAGATGAAATTCTGTGAAGTAAAATAGGTTTAAATGTCACATAATCAATGCAACAAGTTGAAGAATTTCACCTTTTTTTTCTCTATGACTGTGTCTAACACTCTCTGCAGGTTCTGCGGTATTTTGATTATGTGTTCACTGGAGTCTTCACATTTGAAATGATTATAAAGGTGAGTTACTGTGTAAAGATTGCATACAGTAATAATTTGTCACTGAGGCGACTGATTGCAAGAAATAGGGGTGAAACATGTCTTTGTGTCTGTTCTTTTTTGATTACTATCTTGCACATTTCAAACATTCTTATGCTGCACACTGTGAATGTTTGCACATTCACCGAACTATACAGCTTTTTCATTTAAATAACATATTATACATATTTTTATGTTATTATTATAAAATTTCCTCATTTTATTGTCAGGATTCTTTTTCTGTTTATACCTCCTGACTTGCAGTGCTTGCTTTTACTATATGAATCACTATGCACCAATAAACCGAGATAAATTTCTTGTATGTAAACCTACTTGGCTTTAAACCTGAGGCCATATTACAGAAACTTCATATCTGATCTTGAGTTAAGATAAGAAGAGTCCAAGATTTTTCCCAATTCATTATTACAGAATCCAAACTAACTTTAGGAAACCTATCTTATCCTACTTCATACTATCATATCTCAGGTTAGAAAATCCAAAATACTCAATCCACCATCAGCTTTTATGTCTGTTACCTAATAACCAACACTGCTTTTCTCGTCTCGCTGAGCTAAACAACTTTCTTACTGTTTTTTTTTTTTTTTAAACATACTGAAACATACAAAAATGCCTTCAGAACAGATTAATTAGAGGTTTTGGTAATATCTGTAGAGAAATCCAAAGGAGTTTTTTGGGGGAAATTTGCAATAACACTAACTCTGGAGAGAAAGAGTGTGGATTAAGATAGCAGACAGTCTCCACTGTATCCAGCATCTATTGTGCAAAAGCAACAAAAGAGCAGCCACACAGATTAAACTATAATTACCATCAGCTGTTGTTAGAAAACATTACTCATTAGCTAGTTAGAAAGTTAGCTACTACTACAGGTGTAAAAGTTAAAGGAAAGGCAGGTTAAGAGTTATCCTAAAGTTCGGAGTGTTCATGTAAGATGAAATAGGAACATTGACTTAGGAACTGTTCCCAAATCAGGTTCTAATCCTAATTACCATGGTTACCAGGCAGTTAAGACAGGATCTGCAAGTTACGAAGTTTCTGTAAGACGGCCCCCTTCTCATTCTAAAATACACCTTTTGCAACCAAAGTTCCAGGATGGTTCCACCATGGACCCATGGGAACTGAATACAGCAACTAGACTAGGAGCTAAAAGTCCTTTTTGGGCATTTATTGTTTAACGGTTTTCACACACAATAAAAGAAAAGTAATTTCCAACCATTTTGTCTGGTGTCCCCTTTAAAAGAAACAATGCTTGCTTGTGACCCCTCATCTCCAGTTGTTGTGACCAGTTCAGCTAAAAAGTTTCTCTGTTTCATTTAAATGATTTTCAGAGTTCCAAAGAAGACAAATTAACCAGTAATTTACAAAGAAAATGATTCAAGGGATGTCTGAAAAAAACAAAACAAGCCTAATGTGCAGTGGGAATATTTTTTTTCTACTCTCCTCTGCCGTTAATCATCTTACGACTGCTCACATTTATCTTTCTTTTTATCCTTCGAATAATAAACAGCTTTGTCAGGCCCATTGCTCATTTAGTTCAACTGAAACTTGAAATACTTAAAAAAAAAAAGTGAATACAAAGTTGACTCCATCCCTGGAGACTATCGTGGTGAAGGACATTTATTAATCATACACATTTGTCTTGTCCTTAGATGATTGACCAGGGTCTGATCCTCCATGATGGCTCCTACTTCAGAGACCTGTGGAACATCCTAGACTTTATCGTCGTGGTGGGAGCACTGGTGGCCTTCGCCCTCTCGTCAGTCACATGATTTATTGAACTTCTTGCACACATGCGCTGATCATATGTCTAAACATCGAAGTGTCTTTAACTCAGATATAAATGAGCTTTTTTGCTGTAAATGTAGTCTCACTTCATGCAGTCCTCTCTTCCATTTTGTATTCAACATTATGACTGTTGATATACGTGTCCCTCTTTCCTGTTTGTCTCCGTCTGTGGATGATGCCCGTGTGGGATTGACCACCAGCAATGTGATGGGGTAAAAAAACTAAAAAGTCTTCCTCTCTTAGAATAAATGCCATCTTTGAATGTGCAAAGTTCAGTGTAACATGTAGAATATGTCAGATTACTGTAAGCATACTGTAACGATGGATGAATACGGTGGGAAAAACAGTTCTGCAAATCATGATGTTTTCAAAAAATGGGATATTTAGTATAAAGCAGTGGCACCATGCTCACACTGTCTGTCTTTCTGCACAGAAATAACAAAGGACGGGACATTAAGACCATCAAATCTCTGAGAGTGCTGCGTGTCCTCAGACCACTGAAGACCATCAAGAGACTTCCCAAACTAAAGGTGAGAGATGCTCCATCTTTATATCATGGTTGTGTTTCCATACTTTATGTCAAAATATGTGATTATGAGCTAATTACTAAAATTAAGAAGATATAAACTAGACAAACCAATCAAAGTCCTGAATGCGGTATGTGTAGTTTTGGTTAAAAGTCAAACACTGAAGCATTGTGTAAGATTTTGATTTGAAGCAAACATCCATCATGGCTACATTTGGACCAAAGTAACTGATGTAAATACTTGGTTTTTAAGTAGCACGCGCATCAGTTTTCCATCCTTTCCTTTGTAATCAGGTATTTTGTGAAATCCTACAGTTTTATTGTAACCGTTGTGGAGGGTGTCTATGATCTTACTCCCATGCAAATCTGTCTAAAATTTGTGAAGTAATTAGAAGAGGTCACTCATTGGAGTACAGATTTCCACCAGGCAACCTGAAAAGAATATTTGGATGTAATCCCTTTGTAAACACTAACATTTTGATCAGTAACTGTGATTTAATTACATATTTTTTTCTCAGTCACTGTAATGGATTACAATTACATTTATTTTGGTTTTTAGTTACATGTAAGTTTTTGTTCCCCAACACTGCAAGTAGGTAATCCTTGTTGTAGACCAGCAGTTGTTAATGATCAGCCGGTTAAGAGGAGTGAGGAGTCAGCAGTCAGTATATGTGATATGCATGTTTATAAAGGTTTTTCAAGGTTTTTCAAAAACTGTGATCCAACTATTATATATGAGAAGTCCTTGAGCCTACAGCCATAAATGTGCACAACATTTTTTTATTGGTCCAGTAGTTTGTGAGATTATCTGCAGACAAACTTGTGTCCTGCTGGTCTCACACACACACACACACACACAATCCATGATCATGATTGTGATACCATATTTCACCATACACACATGTCCAGTGATAATATTAGTTCTGTGTCAGTTGGCGTTTCAGGAAGCAGATGAGCAACTTTTCTCATCTCAGTGTCCACACACACACACACACACACACGGATAGAAATATACCCTATATCATTTTTTATATATATATGTGTGTATATCTTTTGGGGCTTTTTATGCCTTTAGATAGGACAGCTGAAATGAAGTTTGAACAGGAAAGGGGGGAGAGAGAGAGAGAGTGGAGGGATGACACATAGCGAAGGGTCACAACTGGGAGTCGAACCCACTGCAGAGGACTCAGTACATGGGGTGTGCACACTATCAACTGAGCTACCAGGCCAAAAACATACCCTTTATCATAAAGATACCTCCTCTTTCATCCCCTAGATCTGTGTCACAGACCTTAGAGCAGAGAAAAAATGAGTAGTAGACAGATGAGGTGATAAACCGTGAGGTGACAAACTGTGAGCACTGGGGCATGAAGACATGTTGTCAGGGCTGGGATCGCCAAACCTCACACGTAGCCTGTCTACAGGAAGAAAACAAACAGGAGAGATCAGACGAGGACACATCAAATCATAAAGGTTCAGCTATTCACAGGTGGAGGTCCTTGGAAAAAAAAATGTCAGGAGCTAAATACACTTTTCAGTGGAAAAAGAACCTAAATGGAAACTGAGGAGGATGAAAGGAAGGTTTACAGAGAATAAAGGAAAACACGAGGGGAGGGGAGGGTTAAAAGTGAGGGGAGGGAGTTAACCAGCCCGAGAAGCAGCTGGAGGATTGTCTGAGTGTGCTAACAAGTAGTCACCCTGGGACTGCTGTGACTAAGTCACTTCTTGTTCTATTCACAGGGAGAGGGAGTAAAGATCTGTGGGAAAACATTTACTTTAAAGAGCCATTAATGGTTTTACACTTTTTAATATATAAGCTACAAACTGCCAAGAATTTATTAATATTTCTGCTGAATATTTTTCAAACCTATCAATTATCTTTACATTAATTTATTACCTTTCAGAGAGTACTGAAAATCTGTATTCAAGTGTTGCATTGCTAAACTATTACTCTATTACAAGTAAAAGTACTGGTCAAAGAAATATACTTAAGTAAAAGTACAAAGTATTTGTCTCAAATACTTTTTAGGGTATTAGTTACTTTTTAACCGTTGGTGTTTTAGGGGTTTCTGTTTCTTCACAGCTTCAGTCTAAATTACTCCCAACTCCTCTGTTCTGCTCAGAGCTCACGTCATCTCTCCAAACTAGGGTTGCAAATTTTGTACATTTGCTTAAACCAATCATTTAAAACACTAACAATCAAGTTATGATTAATAATTTATAAGATACTGGTGATTAATCAATTAATGATTAATCATTACTCCAAACCTGTGCTGCTGCAGCGTTTATTTATTTATTTTTCATTTTCTTCGTTATTGTTTTCATTGACATGTTTTTGATCAGATAGCCTTAGTGGCTACAAAAATGCAGTTTCTATATTAATTCAAATTGTACTCAGTAAGTAACTAAGTAGATTACATAGTGTAATGAACAGTTAAGCACGAGAACAGGATTGAACATAATTTAAAATGAACTCATAAAAAGTACCCAAAAAACTACTTAATTACAGTAATCTAAGTATTTGTAGTTAGTTATTGTCTATACATATATTTTAAGGGGTGATGAAGCCATACATAGAGAAGGAATGGAGACGCTGGTGGTGACGGTGATGAGATGAAGAAAATGCTGAAAATCTGGATGTGATCGGGAGTCGACTTCAGATGAGCTCAGCTTGGTGCTGGAGGACAGCTGAGGACAGCTGACAGCCACAGAGGAGATCAGATTTAAAATTTGACAGCAACAATATGATTGGCTGATGCAGATTGTGGCAAAATCTGATAAACTAAAAAGAGTGAACGCCCATAATCAGTTGATTAAGAAGAAGCAGAAGGGATAGAGAGGATTGTGAATGAAAAAACTTCTCTTGTCAGAGCTTAAATGTCTGATTTTTACAACATGGATTCAAACACACCAGCAAAAGTTTGCAACAAAAAAAAAGCGTACTTACATAACTGCATTACAGTGTCATGATGCCATAACTCAGACTAAATAAATATGTGTATGAGAAGTCACTCATGGCACTGACCCTGTCCTTGATCTCACTACATGTTTCATCTCATACGTCTGTGTGTGTCTCTCTCTTCCAGGCGGTGTTTGACTGTGTGGTGACGTCTCTGAAAAACGTCTTCAACATCCTGATCGTCTACAAGCTTTTCATGTTCATCTTTGCCGTCATCGCTGTGCAGCTCTTCAAGGGGAAGTTTTTCTACTGCACCGACAGCTCCAAGGACACAGAGAAGGACTGCCAGTAATACTCTTTACTTTGCACTAATATTTTTTATTTTTCTTTCTTTCTTCTTTCTTTTTATAAACTCCTTCCTTTCTTCCTTCCCTCTTACCTTTCTTCCTTTCTTCTTTCCTTCTTTATTTCCTTCTTTTTGTCCATCTGTCTTTCTTCCTCACCTTCCTTCCTACCCTCTCTTCTTCCTTTTCCCTTCAGCTTCCTTTCCTTCCTTCTTGTCTTAGTTCCTTTCCTCTTTCCTTTTTTATTTCCTTCTTACTTTTCCCATCATCCATCTTTCTGTCTTCCCTTTCCTGTCAGTCCACTTTCCTTGCTTCCTTCTTTTCTTACTTCTTTCTTCTTCTTTTCCATCAATCTCTCTTTACTTTTTTTCATTTCCTTCCTTCTTTTTTCTTTTCTCTCCATCTGTCTTCCTTCTTTCCTTCCTCCTTTTCCCATCAGCTCGCTTTCCTTCCTTCCTTCTTTCTCCTATATGTTTCTTTCCTTCCTTTTTCTCCTTTCTGTCCTACCTTCTTTTCTTCTTTCTTTTCTTCCCTATTTTCTTCCATCCTTCATGCTTGGGTTGTAATTTGTTTTGAGCACCACATCCTCCTTGAATTAGACACTAAAGTTGATAAAGCTGTTGAAAATGTTACAAAATCCTTGTAAATTCTACATCATTCTAACCATTTCTTAATGTTTTTTCTTATTAGATGTATCCTTGTTACTGCTTTCCCTTGTTACATCTTTCTGTGTTGTACACGGCCTCCTCCTTCTTCTCCAGGGGTTACTACATTGACTACGGGAAGGACAAGAAGGAGATGAAGAGGAGAGACTGGAAGAGACACGACTTTCACTACGACAACGTGATCTGGGCTCTGCTCACTCTCTTCACTGTTTCCACTGGAGAGGGCTGGCCTCAGTGAGTCTCTGACTGGAATCAGAGGATGAGCTCTAATTCTCATGTTGGATGAGGAAGTTCAGCAGGAGCTTTCCCGTGTATCATTTTCCATTCTTAGAGGCCTCATTAGCCTTTATGAGCATTATAACCTTTTAACATTTGGCTGGTTCTTTGATAATGGTCAAATCTGACCTTTGATGAAGGAAATATAATAGATGTGATTAACTTAACAAAGATTTTGCCATTCATTATCCCACAGTAAGGTTAGACCAACATTTCACTGACAGTGTTTGAGGGTTTGCGTGGTTTCAACCCTCGTTAATTGACTCCTGCAGTGGAAATAAATTTAAATGATTTCCTCCTCCAAATAGCAAATTGACATTTTATCCTCAGCCCAGTGAACAAATACTTCAAAACTGTTTCTGCCGCAATTAATAACTACTTTTTAATGCTTCTATGATTCAACGATTCAAAAAGGGAAATAACCCTGCACAAATATGAGATTTTATGTATGATTTAAGCAGTTTGATGTATTTTCAGTAAAATTATTCCTGTTCTTGTGCTGCAAACAATGCATGTTTTCTTTGTCGCTGCTCGAACTTTTAAGGATTGTGTTTCAAGCATTAGCTTTAGCATTAGTTAGCATTTTGTCTCTGCTCTTGCAGGGTTCTGCAGCACTCGGTGGATGTGACAGAGGAGGACAGAGGTCCGAGCCACGGCAACAGGATGGAGATGTCTATCTTCTACGTCATCTACTTTGTTGTCTTTCCTTTCTTCTTCGTCAACATCTTCGTGGCTCTCATCATCATCACCTTCCAGGAGCAGGGGGATAAGATGATGGAGGAGTGCAGCCTGGAAAAGAATGAGGTTAGGGGAGTGTTTTTTCACTTTTAATTTGGTCACACTTTTTCTTCCCTGTCAGTCTCTCTATCTCTGTCTCTTTACTCTCTGCAAATATAGACATACAGTCTGGTCTCTGAAGCCCATATGGATAAAATGCACTCTGACAGGCTGTTTAGACCTGGAATTAACATGCTTCCTGCGTGCTCCCATCACAAGTGGACAGCTCTAAGTATGTGAGTTCACCCCCTGGCATTATAGTGCATCTCCACATGCATCTCAAGTGACTACATGTGATTGGATCTCACTTTCCCACCCTATATGCAAATCACATGTACTGTAGCTGCATCAAGTCAGTGCAGCCCAACAGTGGCAGCCAACATGCTGGTACAAACAGACACAGTGTTGTTGTTTTTTTTCCCAATTGATTAAGACCTTTTAGTAGATACTTTTTCACAAAGTTTATGCAGTTTTACCAAACTCAACAACTCACAAAATTGGGTGACTTTTTAAGGAGGTCTGTCTCCATGGATGACAAAGAAGTAGCCTATATTTGTTACTGATTGCAGTGTTTATAGGATTTACTGTCAGTAAAATGTTGTCTTCTTTCATAAATCTAGTGCAAAAGGTGGAATCAGTTGAAACTGTGTTCAAACTGCTGCTAAATGTTGGCAGTTAAGACACACTACAGGCTAGAGTAGCCACCGGTACAGCGATGCTGCGAATGACAGAAGAGATGAGAAATAACTTAATGCACTGCTTTTACTGTAATGCTTAATATACAAGGTATGACCGGTTTCTTTTCACTCAACAACCCTCAAAATTGTGTGATGTTTTTTGTCTGGTCTTTTTCAGTGGTGAAATTAGTTGAAACAGATACTGTGTTCAGAAATATCTGCTGCTCATATTGGCAGACGAGAGATCAGACACGCTATTATCATTACAGTGATTTAGCCCCCCATGTGGCATCCTTAATGCGTCTTGGGTGAATCCACACCCATACTTAGAGCTCTCCACTTGTAATCGGATCACCAAGGACCCATGTTAATACCAGGGATAAACAGCATCTAACTAACTTTATAAATTTATACATGGTTTTGCAGAAAATGTTCTTTTCTTCCTTTAGAGTTTAAAGCAAACCGAAAAGAAGAAAAAACCCTTTCATGAAGGTGGATAGTTATATTGTATGCTGTGGTTTTTACTGTTTCAATATTCTTCTTTCCCTCTTTCTCCTGTTCTCTGTATTTCAGAGAGCGTGCATAGACTTTGCCATCAGTGCCAAGCCCCTGACCCGTTACATGCCCCAGAACCGCCACACGTTCCAGTACCGTTTGTGGCATTTTGTGGTGTCACCCTCTTTTGAGTACACCGTGCTGGCCATGATTGCTCTCAACACCATCGTACTGATGATGAAGGTGGGGAAAATCAAAAAACAAATACAGAACAACAGTAGATTTTAGTGGGAGCAGAATGAGAGGACAACAACATCTGGTGTGTTAAATTCTGTCATTATCTACATCTGCTCCTAAAACTGACATGACATCACGTTTCCCGCATATCCTTGTGTGCTGATTGGAAAAACACACCTCATGTTGCTTCTCAGCAACATTTTCTGTCATGAACTTGTGACTGTTAACACTTTAGTTTTAAAATAAACTAAGATGTGTCACTCCTAACTAGAAACATGGCCGTGCACCACCTCAACACACTGTGATGTTTTCATTTGGATGGGCTGATGTTTTAGTGTTTTTTCCACCCCTCTGTCACCGCTATTTATTTCCTGAACTGTCCTTTTCTTGGGCTGTGCTGGTTGTTCAGACGGACAGACAGTCAGACAGACAGACGCGGGGTGACTCAGCCTGTATTAAATATTGATCTATAATGTCCAGGGGCTGCTATTTAGCATGACCTCATTAACTGTGGCTGCCGCCCCCAGAGGAATGACTCCTTTTATAGTGCGACAGATGAGAGGTGCAGAGACTGAGGGACTATTTATGGGTCTGGAGGAATCTTCCATCAACCTGTAGATCTGCAGGGTGCCGGCCTGAAGTTCACGCTAATATCACACTGGTATCATGAGGTTATGCTGCAGTGAACTGTTTGTGGAATATTCCACTTTTTATCCCACTCATACTGCAGATTTCTGTAACACTTTCTCTGAAGATCATATCCGTAGTGTGTTATGTGTTGGGGCATTCATACTGAATTATATTGCATTCATAATGCTTTATATCTACACTCGTAAACACATAATGCTTTATGATGCACTATATCAGGACTATTCAGTTACCTTTTAGAATGACCAGATTTGAAAGTGCCAAGGGGCCAGGCGTTTGCGTTTTATATATATGTGACCTGTAAAGTCAGGAATTTAAATGTGTGTAAAACAATGCACCTTTTTATTTTGGCAATTGAATTGGCCTGGTCTATATCATCAGTCATAAAACATTATAGATGTGACTTATAATGAATTATAAGTTCATCTGTCTTATGGATGCTTCTTTTTTATAAAATAAAATGAAAATAATAAACCATGTAATATCACGGTCTGTACTGTCACACTCTGATACGGTATTAAGACATTTTTTTATTGTGATATTGCAATATTCGATGTATTGTTACCGCCCTAATTATGATTAGATTATTATGTAAGATGCAAAAATGCGGAGAGAGAATTACATGTAAAATGTGTCTGCTTTAGGAATAGATGAGTAGAAGGCAACACACACACACACAGCAATTTCTTCATCTCTTTTGTGAAGCAGAGAATCAAAGCCCCCAGAAATCCACATCAAAGAAAAAAGTCAAAGACATCATGTCTTGAGGAAACTCCTTGTGACAGAAATGTCAGCTCTTAATTAAAAAAAAAAAAATCAGGTGATATGTGTGTGCAGAAACTGACTATTTTCCAACCTATTCATATTCAAAGTAAGAAAAAAAACTTTTATTTTCACTATGGGCTGAGAGCAATGAGTTGGGGTCACTTATGATTCTTTTAAATTCATGAAAATACATTATTGCATTATAATAGCTGCATCAATATGTATTTCACTTTTACTGAATAAACACATTGATAGCTTATATATACTGTATGTGTGTTTACTGCATGGACTATTATAGGATACTATGAATCCTCACTACAGTTGTTTGTTGAGGTGTGTAAAGGTGAGTATAGATAGTTATAATGTGTTATAACTGGTCAAGAGCGCCCATCTGACAGAGCTGAACTTTTAGTTGATCATAAGTCACAGCTATAATGTTTTATGACTGTTGATATAGTGCATCAGAAATAATTCTGTGTAGTCAGAAAGCATTATGAATGCATTATAATTCAAAATGACTGCTCCATAATGCACTATAGATGTGATCTTCAAATAAACTCAGACTTCTAGTACTTTAACCCCGACTGCCTTTTCATTTTCAGTATTACTCTGCTCCGCCGGCATATGAGAACGTTTTGAAGCACCTGAACACAGCGTTCACTGTTCTCTTCTCTGTCGAGTGCATCCTCAAGATCATGGCCTTCGGCTTTCTGGTGAGAGAAAAAGAGCAACATGCAGCCTGGATGTGAATTCAAGATGCCCTTTAGAAATGACTCAAAGCATTTTTTCCGTTTCTACAGAACTACTTCAGAGACACGTGGAACATTTTTGACTTCATCACTGTTTTGGGCAGCATCACAGAGATTGTGGTAGACTTGCAGGTAATAAGAAAAACATGATCAATGCTGTGTGTTTATGAGAACATTAAAAGAATAGTTCTGATTTTTTTGAACTGGGGTTGTATGAGGTACGGCACCATCAGTTTGGAGAAGCACAGAGAACACTGCTTGAGTGCAAAGTAAAGGGGTGAAAGTACACTTAAATTGATATTGTTATTTTTTTAGGTTGACATTTTATAGGTGGCTCAAACACATTTCACTGCTGACCCTGTTACAACAGTACATTGCTTAGCTTCACCTCCCTCACAGTGTTTTTTGATAAGTACCTCATACAAAACCCCCCACTAACCCTTTAATACTGAATTCTTATAAATAGCACCACAAGCAAACACCAGTTTCCCTTCCCTCTCCTGTGTCCTTGCATCAGTCTGTTGATAAGTTCAACATGAGTTTCTTGAAGCTGTTCCGAGCAGCGCGTCTGATCAAACTGCTGAGACAAGGTTACACCATCCGGATCCTCCTGTGGACTTTCGTCCAGTCGTTCAAGGCTTTGCCCTACGTCTGCCTGCTCATCGCCATGCTCTTCTTCATCTACGCCATCATTGGCATGCAGGTTAGGAAGACAGATGCATGATCAGATCTACCTCTCTCTAGAGATGGTGTTTTAACATGCTACAGTTTTATTCAGAGTCTAACAGTGACAGTGTTTACATCATGCCCTATTCATTTTGCGTGTGTGTTTTTTTTTTTTTTATCAGGTGTTTGGGAACATTAAGCTGAATGACAAGACTCACATCACCCAGCACAACAACTTCAAGACCTTCTCCAGTGCTCTGATGCTACTGTTCAGGTAGGACACCTTGATCTTCAGTCCTGGTAGCTTTGGACTTTTTTGCTTCATATCAACATAGAAACAATTGCTGGAGCTATTCAATGATCCAATCTAAAACTCAACACTCATTCAGCACTAAATCCAGTAGCTTAGCTTCAGTACTCCAGAGTAGTTAAGATCTTTGTGTCTCAGTTAAATTGATATCCAGCAGTGATCCAAACTACACATTTGCTACACTTGGTCAGCTAAATAACACATTTTCTTAATGTTGTCTGAATAGTGTTGCTAGGCTATGATAGTAAGGCTTTTCTGTCTGAGTACCCAAGAGGCTACTGAGTGTCAAGGGGTGACAGATGCTGCAGTGTACCACTTACCTCCTTAGCAAATAGCTTCAAAGAGCTTTACATCTGGTGATGAAAGGCAGAGTGGGTTAAATAATGAAATGGCTGTCTAGACCAAAGTTAAGTTAAGTTATCGTTCATTGATCCTCGCAGGGAAATTCGTTCTCTCCATTTAACCAAGCAGGGCTGAAAAATGAAGCCAAAGTTGAAGTGCCAAAATCTGCAGTACCTCAAATGGCCACTTGAGGCTGGCTCCAACAGTGAGTCGATCTTATTAAAATGCCCTACTTTATCACAATGTTCAAATGGGCCAGCAAAACAAAACAAGAGAATGGACCCAAAATGCAGACTAGAGGGAAAGCAGGTGCAGGTTCAAATGATTTATGAGCAAAAGAGTCAATGTAAACAAAAAGGTGTATGCTCAGGTCAGGCAGGGGCAGGTCTACAGAAGAGAATTTGCCAAAAGACAAACAAAAAGGCAAACAAATCCAAAGGGGGTGGACAAGAAATCAAGAATCCATGGAAAAAGCAGAGTCCAACAAATGAAGAGAACATCCAAAAAACAGTGGGGAGGGCTGGAACACTTGACTAAACAAACAAAGACAAACTGGCAAAGACATGAGGCCAACACACACTCTACATACTCTGGGGAAGGCTAATGAGGGACAGGTGAAACTAATGAGTAATCAAAAAAGACAAAGGCAGGAAGTAAAGCAGCAGAGACAAGAAGACAGGCAAGAAAAATAAAACAAAATCCCAAACCATGACCAACTATTCAGCAGTAATAAACATGTTTACAGCCTAATACGAAAAATGATTTAGATCTCCATGGGTAACATCCCAACCCATAACAAACAAACAAACAAACATTGGGAGTGAATTTTTACATCATTCACCTGTTTAAGTCATATTAAGGCTTAAAGTTATAAATGATTAAGGGCGTGCCCGTGTTGAGTGACAGGTGGGTACCGTCACAGATGGCTAGTTGCTTCATTCAGCCGCCTCAGCTCCACACACGCTCCATCTGCTTGGCCATTTTTGGATTAACCAGGACTCAGCCGAGTCAGGCACTGCCAATATGGCAACAGCCAGAGCCACCACAATGTGAGCTTCAAAACAGATTTTCAAAAATATATAGGTGACGTCATGAAGTCTTAGTCCATTATTTATTATTGTCTCTATGCATTTGACCCATTCTAAGTGTTAGTAGCTTTGGACAACCACTGTTCAGGGCCCAGGGAACAACTCTTGTCCTGTGTCTTGGTCAATGGCACTAACAGGAGAATTAACATAACGTACATGTTTGTGTATGGCAGAGGAAACCAGAACACCCGGAGGAAACGTGTGACACTGTCTCATCCCACTCCCACAAAGATACTCCTGTCCCATCCCAGTCCCATGCTATTCCCATCAATCTACAGTCCACACACACCATGCATGTTCAACGTAAAAGAAAATAGTGTTCTTTTATATTAGAACTGCCTATTTACATATAAAAATTGGCCTACTGTTATTATTATTCCAATGCTGTCTGCTCCTATCCTGACTTTTTTATCCTGTCCCATCCCAGTCCCCGTGATGATCAGTGAAATTGATTCCCATCTTGCGGGAATCCTACAGGAATCCCATGACCCACATGATTCCCAAAAAGATGTCTACCAGCCTCTGTAACTCCACATTATGTTGTGTGTTGATATTTGTTTATTTGTGCATTTAAATGATTATGGCTGAATAACTCGCTGGGTTCGTGGCACTTGCAATAAAACTAACATATTAGAGCAACTGTAAATAACACTGACACATTTAAGAGTCAGCACTATTGCCTACAGTACATACTGTAAATGTATTAGACTACACAATTATAGGTCTCACATTTGGAGCATGTACAATCTGTCTCTGAGGAGAGCGCCGTGAGTCTTGATGCTTTGATTGCACCTTCCAGATGGCAGATGCGACTGTGAATAAACTGTGAGCTGGACCTAACCCACCCCTCCTCCTCCTCCTCCTGATGTTGTGTAATGTGTGTGTTTAGGAGTGCCACAGGGGAGTCATGGCAGGAGATTATGTTATCGTGTCTAGGGGGACAGAAGTGTGAGACAGACCCAGCAGTACCGCCGTCCGACCCGGAGGGGGGCTGTGGCTCCGACTTCGCCTATTTCTACTTTGTCTCATTCATCTTCTTCAGCTCCTTCCTGGTAAGACGAGGAAACTGGAGTGTGAATGAGGGATTCCTCTGAACTGCAGCAACAGTGCCTTTTGTAATGTTTTAATCTGGTGTTCGTGTCAAGGAGATGAACTTGACATTTCATATTTTTTGTTTCGTGTTATCTTAGGAGGAGCAGCTGTTCTTCATATTTTGAGCGCTACACTGATATTTCCCCTATAAAGCGCCTTCCGTCTCATGATAATAAATGTCATGACCTCTCTGTCCTCTTCTGTTTGTCTTCTGTCCAGATGTTGAACCTGTTCGTGGCTGTGATCATGGATAACTTTGAGTATCTGACCAGAGACTCGTCCATCTTGGGTCCACATCACTTGGATGAGTTTGTCCGGATCTGGGGGGAGTATGATCGAGCCGCCTGGTCAGTGTCTCTCTGTCTTTATGCGACATCAATGTACATTTTATCAATAGCACAGTTGTGCACATACAAATGTGACAGTTTTCAGTGATCTTTAATGATGTGTTCTACGGTTATGCTGTCAAATATGAAACAGAAAAAACTCTATAATGCACTTAGACCTATGGATCTTCTTAATCCACACCTACTTCAGTTGACACTGTGTCTAATATTGTTTATAAAAAGCAATTTTGGGGTATTTGTCTGGCATGTTTAAAGGGATAGTTTGGATATCTAGAGGTGGGGTTGTAGATGGTGGAGAACCGGAGAGGAGTATAACGAAAGGTATTTTATTCACATAAAAAAGGCCCACCTAAAAAAATCAATACAAGTTTAAGTGTACACTATATTCAGAATATTTCCACTGCTTTATCCTGCCATCAGACAGCCTATTCTGATGGGAAACTGCTCTTATAAGAGCTCTTATAAGCCAAATATTGTTTTTTTAGGTGGCAAAAATACTTTTTGTTGCTGAGCCTGTCCACAGCAGTATATTGTGTAGCTTCCGTGCTGGTACTCCACCCTGCTCCCTGCACTGACGATCAATAATTACCTCAGATTACCCCACTTCAAATAACCACTGACAGTAAAATAAGTGGATGGAGCCACCGCTTGTTTTGAAGCCTCGAGTTTGGTATTATGGAGATCGCCATCTTGTTTTTCTCCAACCAGAGTATGCGCAGTTCTGACAAGACTGTCGAGCTTGTGGGTGACGCACTGTGACTTGGGTGGTGCTTGGATTTCAGCAGGACATAAAGGCAGCCTGACTGGTCATGATCGTTCACAGATTACAGCTAAACAGTCACTACAATATGTTGAAGAAAGTATTTTAAGCGAGAAATAGACTGTCTGAAGAATGACCTTATACAGTGTCCCCACCCTAAAGCATACCCTGCTTTATTGTCTATTTTATTCTAAATGGGACTATAATTTACAAAATGAACAACATGGTGTATTGAAGAAGCCTTGAAACTTGCAAAAGACACCACAAACTCATTAGGAAACTGCTTACTGAGGTCATAAATCAGAGAAGTGAGAAGTAGGGTCATTTTTTCATAAGACTCTATACAATCGGACTTCTTTTTGGAACCAGAGTCTTCCCCTCCTGGCCACTGAAGAGAGTGCAGGTTTAACTTCTGCAGTGGTTTTACTTTTCAGACCTGAAAGCTCCATCTACTTCTTCTACTGTCTTTGCTGATAATCATGCCCAAAAAACTTCACCAGCCTGCAGAAAAGTATTGTTTAAGTATTTTTAAACATGTGCACAGACAACACAAAAAATGTTAAGATGTCTTAAAACTGCTCTTTTGATGACAAGAGGACAGAACATCCACTTTAGGTCTCATTCACCCTTCTTGTGGACTTCCAGGCTGTGATGACACACAACTAAAGACATGTATGTTCTTTCCAGTGGTAGGATCCACTATAAGGAGATGTACAAAGTTGTACGCACTATCTCACCTCCCCTGGGCTTTGGAAAGAACTGCCCGCACAGGGTGGCATGCAAGGTTTGGTTCCCCCATGTCAACAAAACCCCCCCACCCCCCCACCCCCCAACACACACTCTGCCTCTTTCATGTGGGATCCTTCCTGACCTCCTCCTATCCCTCGTTTCCCTCCCTTCACCAGCTGTCACCGCCCTGCTTGACCTTTAGGGGTGTGTTACTCAGGTCAAAGAATGACGACACTCCAGTCTCAGGGTACTAAGGCACAGGACGTCCCTCAGTCAGGATTATAAGTGATCGTACATGCTTAGAAATAAGGGTTCTAAAGGGTTTTTCTTGGAGGAATCATTTGCTTCTGAAGATACCTTTTTGAGTAAAGGATTTGTCAAAGGTTCTTTGTAAGAGAAAGGGTTACATTAAGAACACTTTTCATCCAAAGAACCCATTCTGGAAAAAAGAGTACTTCAAGGATACTTTGTATCATAATCGCCAAAGAAAGATTAAATCGAAAGCAACTGGACTTAGTCAAAAAGCCTTTTCTGAAGACGTTTCGCCTCTTATCCAAGAAGCTTCATCAGTTCATGCCTGTCAGACTAGACTAGTCTGACAGGCATGAACTTTTCTGAAGACGTTTCGCCTCTTATCCAAGAAGCTTCATCAGTTCATGCCTGTCAGTCTGACAGGCATGAACTGATGAAGCTTCTTGGATAAGAGGCGAAACGTCTTCAGAAAAGGCTTTTTGAACAAGTCCAGTTGCTTTCGATTTAATCTTTCTTTGGCTTACAATGACCTGGACGAATGAGAACATTCACGGACATGTTTGTACCATAATGTAAAAGGATTCTCAGTATAACCCCTTACGTTGGTAAAACCCTTGGAATATAGAAGGGTTCTCAGAAGAGGGTTATAGATAAAACCCATGGAATATAAAAAAGTTCTTGGTGGAACCTCTTGGATGGGTTTTTGTTAGCACCCTGGGTGGAAATGTTCTTGATAAAACCCCCAGCGAGGCTTCTGGGTGGAACCTTTATACCTTAGGAGGAATCTCTGTAGAACCACCCCAAGGGGGTTCTGGATGAAACCTTTCACAAATGGTTCTAGGTATAACCCTTTATGGTGAGTTCAAGGTAGAACTCTCTGAGAGGGTTTCGAGGAAGGATAAAGGGTTCTCCTATGGGGACAAGCTGAAGAACCCTTTATGGTTCTAGTTAGCACCTTTATTTCTAAGACTGAACATACATTAAAAATGCTTATATCTTGTTTTTGATGCGATTCTGGAGCAGTTTGGGGGACTCCTGTCTCTTTCTACCTTTTGGATCTGGTTTAAAGATATTTTTGGTACTCTCTCTCTCTCGCACACACACACACACACGTAACCACTGTACACAACGTAAGTATCTGATATTTGTACCAGATCCAGTGAGGCTGTCATTCCTTTGCTCATCCTGTCCGAAGTTTTTCTCCTTTCCCAGATTTCTATGCCCTGATGGCAGCATAGAAAGAATACAACCTGTTTTATTTCTCCTACTTTACTCTCTCCTCCTGCGTGATGCCTTGGAATAATCCTTTCTCTTGTATCTCCTCCATCCTCTTTTTTACCCTCCACCCCTCCTCCTGTGCTCTTTTCCTCCTCCACCCCTTGGGAACCCCCTCCCTGACTCCTCCACCGTTACTCAATTTCTCCTCCACCTCCAACGTCGTTGCCCTCTTCCTCTCCCTCCCTCTTTTCCCCTCTTTCTTTCCCATCCCCATCTTCATGGCTACCTGGCGCCCCCAGTGGTCGTATCCATTATACTGACATGTATGAGATGTTGACCAACATGTCGCCACCTCTAGGCCTGGGCAAGAAATGCCCCTCCAAGTTGGCATATAAGGTAGACTGAACACTAGAGACCAACAGGCACTGCCTCCATATTGTAATCAATGAGGACAAGCACTGTAAAAGCTCATTTTGTGTGTCATACATTGGAAAAGCAAGGCATTTTTTCTGTTGATATATGAGTATTTGCTTGTTGAAACAGTTTAAGTTTCTCATTGGCAGATGATTAGTGCTACAGTAATGATTTTGCCTGTTTTGCTTTGCATCTTGGCAGAAAAAATAAGACGTCATTATCTGTTTGCTGTTATCTGATGAAAGAGTCTTGGTGGAGTATATTTTTCTGAGCCTGTTAAGAGAGAGCATTAATCAGAGAGTTGTCAAACATCTACATGCTAAATCGTGTCTGCTGTCAAATGTTCTCATGTCTTTCATAACTTACTTCTCTGTTTCTTACATTTACCTGTCTGCATGTGCCTCCTGCCATAGCCCAATGTTACATATCTGTGTAATATGTGTGTATTGTTTGTTTGTGTGCGTAAGCCTGCAAGCATGCTCCATCTCAGATGACATATTGTGTGAGTTTTACCTTCTTTTATGGAACTAGATAAACGTATTGTTTAGACCTTCTTTTACAGAAGGTCAGAAGGGGACAGAGAGAATCAAGATCCCAAAAAAATATTCTGCTGACACTTTGTATGTAGGTTATGTGTATGATGTATTATAAGCACATTTACAAGGCATTATAATGCACTTATAGGGCTTTATAAACACATTATACAAACTCCAATTCCAAAAAAGTTGGGATGTTGTATGAAACCTAAAGAAAAACAAAATGCAAATCCTTTTCGACCTATATTTAATTGAATGCACTACTTGATGTCTGCAGCACATTCCAAAAAATGGGGGGACGAGTTGGGACGAGGCAACAAAATAAAAGTTGTGGAATGCTCCAAATATTTGTTCATTAAAAGATTCAGAGAATCCAGAGGAAGAGATTTGGCATATGCTGCCATCCAGACAATGTCTTTTTCAGAGACGTCCCAGCTTATTTCACTTAGTCAATGTCAAGACAAACCGTGCATGTGTTATAACAGCGTGGCTTCTTAGTGAGTGTGGTTGCTAGACTGACCTGCCTGCAGTCCAGACTTGTTTCCCATTGAAAATGTGTGATGCATTATGAAGCAAAGAACACAGCTGAGTCTGAGTCCGGTGTAACTCAGCACATTATAACAACCATAACTTCAACCAGTGATAAAGACACAGAGAACAGCTCTAATGTATCATAGCAGATTAAAAATTCAAAATTTCTGAAATGGAAAAAATGTCTTATAAACATCAATAATACACTATGGCATTACTTTGTGAGCTTTAGGCTAAGTGACAGCACTGTATAGGGTTGCTAGCAATTGTATGATGCTTATGAATGCATTGCAATGTTTATGAATGTGCTTATAATGCATTATGACCTTTGTAGAAACTGTTAACTGTTGACATATTGTCACAAGTTGTCAAAACAGGTTTTCTTCTGATCATAAAATAATTACTGTATCTTGTGTCTCTAAACAAGATGTATTAGATAATTACTTGTTTTTTCTCTCTGTCCTTCTGTACATCAGTAGTTCATTTCATTTCAAACAAATGAAACTATACTATGTAAAATTATGATAACAGTGGAAACCTACTATCGCTTTTGTACTCATGCCCAGAAAGGCTGTGGTTGCTCATCAATTTGTAAGCAAGTGCCCTGAAATCAGAATTTTATTATCTAATTATCTCATTAACAGATATATATGATTGAGTAGGCAAACTCACTGATTATTATTATCATTATTATAGATATTATCAGGGCTCTCAAGTTTTGAATGCAGGCAAGAGTGACACCCCCCTGCCAACAGGGGTCTTTCATTAATAATGTATAATATTATAAACTTATAATGTTATGTAATGTTACAAAGGATGACAAGGCACTGACAATTCAACAGTCCTGGCTAGTTTTGCGCCCTGGGCGAACCATCCATTGTTACATTTTCACATAACCTAATAAATTTAATAATTATGTTTATTTTATGAATGAAATACAATTTATTTGGAAGCAGCAGTTTGTGTTGTGTGGCCTGCGATCATAAGGTCAGTCTATCGCTCGCCCCTCTGAGAGTGAGACTCAACCTGCTCACAACCTCTGCAGTTGCGAGTTGATCCCCCTCCCGTCTCCCCCCTGCCTTTTCTTCTGACACACAACCTGTATACATGACTCTCAGCAGCAAGTTGACATGATAGTCGGGGCGCCCCAGCGCCTACTCCACTAACTTGAAGTGGAAATGAGCGGTATTAGTCTAGAAAACTGGCAACTGCTGTTTGTTGTTGCCTTTTGGAGTCCTTAATCATTTGCGTTATCTTAGCCCGCCCCTTTCCTTTTTTGATTGACAGGTAAGTGACAGGCTCGACTCCATAGCAGACGTGCATGATTCCTCCCGGTTCCAAAGCAACGGCCCACCAGAGAAATTTACCGGTATTTTTTTCCTCAGCGTGAGAAATACAGTGTGTGGCGGGAGTGTGTGACAAAAGACCGAAAAGAGTGACTGTCACGCTCAATGCGTGAGACTTGAGAGCCCTGTATTATTATATTGTGCAGTCTCTTTGACCTTTATAAGGATAGCAGAGTTTAGATTAAAAAAAAGAAAAAAGTAAGAACACAACAAAATTCTTGAGATGATGAAAATATTAAGTCATTAGGACTTTATGATTTTTATGATCCATCACAGCTGCTCTGGGCTTCTACTTGCATTGTGATATGTTATATAATTTTTTGTTAGCGTGCTGGGTTGTGACTGACGATGACACTCTCTCTGGTACCATCAGAGACTCGTCCTGATGAACATGCCTGTGGACGAGGACATGTCCGTTCACTTCACCTCCACCCTAATGGCCCTAATCCGTACTGCCCTGGAGGTCAAGATAGCCAGAGGTTCGTCTGCATATCACAAACTTACAGACACAAATTTATTGTGATGTAAAACACTTAATGGGTATGTCTTATTTGTCTTGTTTGTCTTCAGGAGGAGAGGACAGAAATCAAATGGACCTGGACCTGCAGAAGGAGATTAGTGTCATCTGGCCTCATCTTTCTCAGAAGTCACTGGACCTGCTGGTTCCCATTCACAAAGGTGAACTCAGCACTCTGCCAACACTACACTCATTCATGCAGCAAATAAAAGAAAGATATACATTGTTGTTGTCATAGTAGTCACAGAAGTGACTGCTTTTGAGGGGTCATGTCTATGGTGTGATGGTGTCTGCTTTCTCCTTTTTCAGCCAGTGACATGACCATTGGGAAGATCTATGCCGCCATGATGATCATGGACTACTACAAGCAGAGCAAGGCCAAGAAGCTCAGACAGCAACTGGAGGAACAGGTACGTTTCTTTTACTTACAGGGGACAATTCAGATTATTTGAAGTGAGGTTGTGTCAAGTACTTATCCATAGTCAGTGTATTATCTACAGTAG
>JAJHUR010082198.1:0-12926 GCA_027495735.1 Lutjanus campechanus
TTTTAAATTATAATAAGAGGCACCTGGGTTTGAAATATGTAAGAATTTTTAGAAATTTTGACATAACCCGACATTACTGCAAAAATAACAACACAGAGATCCCAAACAATAACTCACATTTTTGTCTTTTGTGACAAATGCAAATAAAGCAAAGCTGAATCTCGTTTTTCAGATTTAAATATTGTTTGTAGGGTTTCTTTTATTTGTATAATAATAAACTTTATTTATGTGGTGATAAAACAATAAAAAGGTACAATTAATTAAAAGCAATATAAAAAATAAGTTTTGAGCTACAAGTATTAGCATAAGAAGTTGTTTGTCTTCTATGTGGTGGGAGTTTATTTCAAATCTTTATATCAAATCAACAGAAAGCTGCTATATACAGTATATATATATGCACACACACATACGTTTCTGCATCCAGTGAACCTATATGCTGTGATGACCACTCCATGCACTGTGTGATGTACAAACAGATAAACGTGAGACCATTATCCATCAGCACCACTGTCTTTTTTTGGACAAACCTGTTCCCTCATCTCTGTCAGTGTCGTTGGTGCCAGACAGATCGCGTCTGGTTGCATAAGGCGGCTGGTCGGCGGCCTCCTCTCGCTCGCCCCGGAGCTCACTGGGGAGGAAGTGTGATGACAATCATCCAGCCTATCACTCTGTTTTTACTTCAAATGATGAAGGCATGTGTGTTTGCTTTGCCAACACAGAGACACAGTCAGTATCTGGTTTTTGAGCTGGGTAGATAAGGTGACATCACATGTGTAGGTCAGAGAAATGTCATGCAAAAATAAAGTCTGCTCTCCATTAATGAAGTGACCTGAGTGAACTTTAAATACAATCTGCAAAAAACTGCTGATAAAAACAAGCACTATTTTGAGATGAAACATTAGCTTTTGTTCTTGCCCCGGAGCAGCGTGTGTGCGTGCGTGTCAAAAATGTTAAAAAACGAGCATCCAAATGCTGAATTCAGGTCAGCAGGCTTATGCAGCTGATTTAGGAGCAGCATCTCACATGAGCCAACAGCGACAGAAAACAACACCCAGCCCAGCCAGCTTCCTGATGCCCCTGTGTATTACAGCCTGATGATTAACTGCAATCATCATTATCTGCAAAGAGATCAGAACAACTCATCAAGGCTTCAGAGGGGAATCACAGTTCTGCTGTTACATAATGTTTAATGAACCCAGTTTCAAAAACCTCTTCTTATGGTTTTTTTTTTTTTTCTTTTGCCCACGTGACCTGTTTCTGGGGCACATGAGCAGGGTAGTAACCTCATGAATGTGGCCTCATTAAATTTGTGACATGAGAATACAAATGATGTGGCATGTGAATGCAAAGTAGGAGATCAAAGAGTGGTCCTCAAAAGTAGAAACAGGTACCAGGCACTGTTATTAAAACTAAAGTCATGTTTCCACTAAAAGTATCGAGAATTTTTTTGTCTCGGGAACTACTTTTCAAAGAACTAAAAGGTTCCTTCAGTCTGTTATTGTCTGCTGTCTAAAGACTAACAGAGATTAGACAAATTAGTCTGCTGACATATCAAAAAGCTGTTTTTTAGTGTGTCATACAACGACAATGACTTCCAACAGACAAAAGATAGACAGGCATCATTATTTGCGCAACTCAGCACAATAAAATCACAAAAAAATCAATAAAAGCACAATCAAAGCACAAAAAACAAAAAACAAACTTGTGGCTTGTGGCTGCAGATTTTTAAAAATGGTGGCTGAAATAAAACGTTGCGAGTAGTTGAACAACCAGAAATGCTCAGAGCTGCAAGCCCCACCCCCAGCGTCCCAAAGTACGTCATTTAGATCCTGGTCCCTGTGGTGGAAATCCAAAGATTCCTAGTCCCTGGATAGTCATTGCTATTTTTTTCCCGCTGTGGCGGAAAGAGAAGACATAATGGGTCATGGGATCTCTGCAGCTTCCAGCTCCAAACCATATTTGGGAGACCTCTGCTTTTGGGCCATTTTAATTGTCTTTAGCTTGTCTCGTAGCTACCAACTAGCTAACTGACTTTCACAACAAACTCCTTTAAACCTCCGTCACACACACACACAGGTTACCCACAAAGCCATCCTCCTTAAAGGGGAAGGCTCGGCCAGTAGCCAGTAACACACAGATGCAGTTAGGCTGTGGGTGTGCTGACCAAACGTGGAACTATTCAGGTCCGAGTAAAGGTTCTGCATTCTACACCTTTAAAGGTAAAACTATGTACGTATAGTATAATGTAATAGGCTAGTTCATATTGATTTTTATGTATTTATTAATAGGCCATAAATATTCCATTTTGGACCAGTAAGTTTTTCTGTTGGGCAACTAAAACATTACATCTTGCCCAAAGGCCAAGTGGCTGAAAAAGCTTAATGTCAAGCCCAGATAAACATTCGTTGTTTCTCATGTATCCTTGAGGCCTAACAAACCGGTTGAATAGATTTCCTTCTTCTTCATTCCTTCTGGTCTAGCAGCCTTCGCTACTGTTTTCAGTCCCCTGCTGCATCTTCCTGTCATTTTACATTTCATCAAACATTAGCTGGTCTTTGAGGTAAATTCTATTTTTTATTGCCATTGCATTTGGAAATGTGATATGCAGGCCGAGCTAAGTTATAAGATGTTTCCAGCTTAAGACATTCATAATAATGGAAACATGTCAGTTTGATGCTAATACACAGGCTGTTGTCCTTGGAGAATCTTTGGTGCACAAGAGATTCTGAAAGTTTGGAAAACAAATTCTCTAACAACAACAACAAAAAAAGAGCATATGTGAGGACATATGTTCACTGTGGTGTCAACAGTAAGTCACTGCTTCAAGCTGCTTTGCAGCATCTCAGAGAATAAATTTAACAATAAACCTGCTCAGGACAGCGAGAGAGAGGTTATGTCCATCTGGTGAAACAGCTGCAGTTCACAACACTCATTTTTGGAACGTGTCCATGCATATTTTGTTTATTTATCTCTCTCTTTCTGCCCCTGCTTCTTTCTACCATCCACATACAAATTCATGGTTGCATCAACATCCCACAGATTTGCAGCCCTGACCCTTGAGGTCTTCCTTGTGTCTGTTTGTCACGTTTACAATGGAGCTGTCATTTCGTGTTCTCTTGAACAGCCAGTGGGCCTGGAGGCGAGTCACTGTGGTGGACGACACTTCAGCTGCGTTCAGTTTTTGCTAGACTGCACAGACGTGCTGCAGCGTCTCTTGCACTGCGAGCGTGTACCTCAGACATGGTTTTATAACCAGTGCAAGGCAATGATTTCAGCAGAGCAGAATGTAAATATTTGTATTAACTGTGAAGAGTGTAAATATTGACGTGTGTGCACATGTGTAAATTCATCAATCATGAAGTACGTTGGTGCTCAAAATGTCATTGAGTCATACAGAAAAGTAACTACCAAAGTATTTTGCACATTTAAACTTGCAGTGTGTGAGATTTACCAGGATAGTGTATAATCACCTGATGTTGCATCATCATGTTTCTACAGAACAGAAAAATTAAACACTGGCTCTAGAGAGGGCTTTTTGGGTAGTTCATGAATTTGCGGCCACTGAGATAAAGGGTATTCAGTTGGTCACAATCTGCAACCTCACCGCTAGATGCCACTAAATCCTACAGACTGGACCTTTAAAACCAGTGTGTTCGTTCATGACCACGGAAACAGAATTTGAGAACAATATCTCACGATTTAAAAGTTGTGTTGGAGCTTTCAATTGTAACATGCATGCAACATCTTCCTCTGCAAATGTGGTTTGCCTTGTAAAACTAGCAACAGAATGTAAAGCTGTAATAGTTTTGTATTGTGTTGCAGATATCTACTGAAGTTTACATGCTGTCTGCCCTCAGTCCAATGACACCGAGGTGGTTTTCTTGCTAGGTTTAGCTCCAGGCCAGATGATTCCAGGTCTCCCTTTTGCTTCTCTGTCACGTCACCCGTCTCCTGTTCACACCTGAGCTCGCCATGTCTTTGCTGAAGCATCTTTTTGTGTCTTTTTTTTCATAATTGTGGCTTTTGGGGGGAAATGCTTTTTGGGCTGGTGGGGAATTTTTCATTGCAATACCGCAAGTGGCCACAAATTGATGGCAAGGCTGAGCAGCAATGCCCTGTCTAGTTCGTGTTATATGTGAATGGTCAGTGCAGAGTCAGCTAACTGCTAACTGCACAGCTAACTGATCTAATGGCAACTACAGTTAGCAGCAGCTAACGGTTACACAGGTGATATGCTGCCCCCTTTCTTTTTTTCTTTTGGAGTATGAGTTCAACAAGTGGCTAATTCCTACATATTGCACCTTTGAGTCCTTCTTGTTCATGTTGGGTTGAAGTTCAGATTGAAAGTTGGAATTCCAGGACAACTTGGTAAACTCCTTTGGAAGATGATTTTGAAAGCTCCAAAAAAAAGACAGCTACTAAATGGACTTTTGTGTCAAGAACAAGATTGTTCTTTTGTGTGTTTCTTAGCTGCATGTTATTTTGTATGTCTGTGGTTCAGGAACACAAAACAGTTGAAAAATCAGACATATCACAGGAAAAATAAACATTCAGAAGTCAAATAAGAAAAGTAAAATTAAATAAAGCACATTTGGGCACTGTTTCACCGTTCCAACAGTTCATTTACAGGTTAGTGTAGGTTTGGGTCATTTTCCCTCTCACGGTGTCCTCAAAAAGAACATACAGTACGTTATCAGCGTAACTGTACGTTATCAGAGAACCAACATATGGAACCAGAAGTCTGGAGCAGGCAAAAGACAACCGCACCCTGTGAAGCATCGTAAGCACACAGCTTTGAAAACAATTTGAACGTTGGTCATTTAAAAAAAAACAAATGTTAAATTCAAACGTTTGATCAGAGCTCAGGCTGTCACCATCATCATTTTTACATATTAACTTTCTTGCAGTGGTCTGAACAAGGATAACCCTGGTGAACCATTAACCATTACATAACTACACAGAAGCAGTGAGCTGTCAGTGGTAATTACATACACCAAACAACACTGTACACAAGTATGGCCTTCTTATGAGTTACTACAAGGTACAACACAAACAGAGTGCAACTTTTCGATTATTTACAATTTGTCGGTTCATTATATTTTAGCCTTTATAGACAAATGCATGTCAGTTTTACTTTATGTGTTTTTTTCCTCCTCAAACCCAACACATCATTTGACATCACATTCACACTGCTGCTTTTATTCTGTTTCATTGCTTTCAATTTGATGACAACAGTGTGAAAACGGTACGTGTTGCCTTCCCAAACAACAGAAATGCAAACAAGAGGCGTGCTGCATTCTGTCTGGCATTCATCGTGACTCTAGGTGAGAGTTTAAGTAAAGTTCGCCACAGTCCCGAACAACTTCCTCATAATCTGTGGGAATCAGAGTACACTGGCCATATAACGTGAAACCAACTGTGCCCACATGTCTGAGAAATAATACCCAACTTCCTCAGAGGTTTCAGTTTGTGTCACGTTGGCGTAAAGAAGTGTCTGGGTGAGACAGAGATGCTGTGGAGATGCGGTAGATAAGCAAAAGAACCAGAGGAAGAGGCCGGTGTTGTGACTCACTTGTTTTCTTGGGCCTTTTCTTGATCTTAAAGCTTTACATTTTATATTTTGAACACTACTTCTATTATTTACTTGCATTTAAATTTTGTTTTGTCACTTCCCTTGGGCAGAGGTGTCTACACCCACCCACCACCAGAGTGAGAAAAGAAACTTCCCCTCTCTGCAGTCTGATCAACACTTGTCAGTGAAAATACTTTAGCTACCTTGAGTAAAGGATTTATTTAATTAAATTCTAAATTACATCATTTTTCATACATTTTACACACAGCAGCCATTATATCAGCATGTTTTTGAGATAGTGGCTCTGACCTAACAACCTTTGACATACTGCCATATTTAACTCAGTCATTACTAGGTAATGGCTTCCTCACTTGTTGTAGTAGTCACGAATGGATTAACCTGGGAGGGGGCCCCTGGGGCAAAAATGAGCTGTGGGCCCCTATTGACTGATTGATTGCTTCCACGTAGGTGCTGTATTGACTTGTTGTACCCATCAGGTACAATGCGACAAGCAAGACGAGACAAGCAACACATGGCAGCTGTGTTATATTCAGTTTACATTTACCCTCGTACAAAGAATGGTTTTGGTCTCTATAACTAATTTCCAGTCATGAGAGCTCTACAGGGGGCATGAACTTTGATATAACTTACTCGCAAAGCGGAAAAAAAAGGCACTCCTCCAATAAAGTTGCAAAAGGCCACTTAACTGGTTAGAAGACAGAGAGGCAGGTGCTTGAGCATCACCTGGGTTCTAGCTGTGCATAATTAAGGGCGTGTCCGCTTTGAGCGACAGGTAGGTGCCGTCATAGGCGGTTACTCAATATGTAGCCACTATGCTCGTCTGCCTCAGGTCCACCTGCTCTCCACCTTTTTTGGATTAGCCAGAAGTTAGATGGAGTCAGGCACTGCAAAGATGGCGACGGCCGGAGCCACCACTCCGAGCATCAGAATGGTTTCAAAATGGCTCTTCAGAAACCTATGAACAACGGAGGCTTCATCCACTATTTAAAATACTGTCTCTGGAAGCAGATGTTGACACAGTGCCTCTCAACATTTCACTTCAGGTTGAAGGTGGAATCGGTAGGATTTGTCTGAGCTGTTCGTAAATACACCAGAAAGATGACAGGACACCAAATGCCAACGTTTTGGGTTGGTGAAACATCCCAAACACAGCAAAATAATGAGAAAAATCATCGGTTATAAGTGATGATTGACAGGGATCATTTCTATTTAAGTCTATATATTGTATTTTAGGAAAATGTTGCATTTTACGCCTTCATCTTGTGCTTTGTGGTTGTTACGACCCCCAAGTTGGTGCTAGGGGATGAGGGGTCTAACAATAAATAAATTTACCCTGGTGAAAAAGGAAGCAAGGAGAACTGAGGCAAAAGTGCAAACAAAGGTTCTTTTATTTAACAAATAATGTGTAAAATTAAGTTAACACCAAATTAACTAAGCAAAAGACAACAAGTGTCTTGCTAGCCGGAGTGGCTAGCAAAACACAGACACAGAAGACACAGACAACGAGTACTTCGCAAGCTGGCGAGGCTTACAAAGCACATGGGGCGCCCAAACAAGTACCTTGCTAACTGGGGAGCTAGCAAGACACATGATTAATAACATAAACACGAGTACTTTAACCAGTTGAGGAGCTGGCGAAGCACATAACACAAACGAGGAGCAAAACACGCCAATACTAGCAGTCTAGCTGACCCCTGCAGGACTAGACTGCCGAAATGCAAACCGCAAGCTCCCTGAACTGCTACACTCTCCCAGCTTTTATCACCCAGGCCCTGATTGCCAGAGTGGCTGCAGCTGCTGCCAATCACTGCCTCTGCACCGGGGGAAGGTGCGGTACCTGGGCAGAGGAGAGTTCAGCACACAAGTACACATAGTGGCACGTAACAGTGGTGGATTTCAAACAATAAAATTGCAATTAATCGAATGACCAAAAAACCACACTGTGATCTGAGGGCCCTTGTCTTCACTTCGCCCACTTTGCCTGGTTGGTAATGCAGCCTGGGTGGTATAGGTAATGCTTATATCAAGACTGGCAAAGAAAGTTCCAATCCTGTCTTGTAAATTTTTTTTTATTTATAGCTCATGTGTGTTTAAAATATGCTTTGTAGAGAATGTGATGCCTCCTAAATTTTGTTTTTCATCCGTATGAGCGAGTGTTTACACTGAAGTTATCTTCATTTATTATCTTACTGAACATTTACAAACATGTATCATCTACATATTTAACTTCTGCTTCTGATAATTATGGGTTGCAGTGATTTTTTCAGTATTCAACAAAAACCACAAAATATTTGCCCAAACTGTGACGATTTAACATCTTCAAACTCAACTCAAATGCAGGTTACAAATCCGGATCTTCAGCGTCAAAGTCCTGTGTTTTCTACACCCGACCATCCACCCTCGACCTTATCTCTGTGACTTCTACACCATATAACGATGCCAACTCTTGGTAGTAAACCTAATCTGTGTGCTAATTACAGAATGTTTCCTTCAGGGAGCATTCGGAGAAGTAAATCATTAATTTTTATAAGACAGTGTTGAAATGGAGGCCACGGCGCTGTCATAGCTCACTAGCATGTCATTAATCATGGCTGAGGCTTTCAGATAATGCTACATGTTCTTCATGTGTGTGATGTGTATCACCTGTCATGGGACCCCCAGAATCTCTGCCATCTCCACAGCCTGTCTGAAAGCTGATGAGGGCCACTGCTGCTGCTCTTTATCACCTCATCACCCCATGTTGCTGGACACATTTCCTCGACTTTAAAAGCACTTATTGAAGCTATTTAGGCTATGTTGGGGTATCAAAGGCGTGATCTTTCTGTACATTGCTGTCCACGCCGAAGGAATTTCCTCCCCTTGACTCACATGGCGCCAGACGAACGTCCCTTTGAAATGAAAGGGATTCTTTAGAAATATCGACACTTGTTGTGATGTTTTGTCGCAGTGCTGGTGTGCTGACAGATGTTCCTGTGTTGTGTGATAAGTGCAGAGCCTTTGATTTTTCCTGTTTTCTTAGGGTGTCTTTATCTTTGTGTGTTTCCGTGGAGAACAATGCGCACTGTTTCAACACAAAATGGGTTCAGTGTGTTTATAGAAATATACAGTATTTTCAGTCTGTAATCGAGGACAAAAACACTCACAGGTATCAGTTGAGTAGATTTGTCCTGCTCAACCGTCTCCTGTGTTATTTAAAAATCCTCATTTTACTGTTTTGTGCCTCTTATGTAACGTGTTATGTCACCACCATGTCATTCAACATTGTTCTGCTCTCCACAGTCTCTCTGTGAAAATTAAATGTGCCGTCTTTATTGGCTATATTTTGACTTATCTTCATGACTGATGAAGGCTATGTACATACAATACATACACATTATTGCTATATGTAAGCAGAAAGGGCTGGGTATTGTTCAATTGCACCAGTAATATGAATAGCTTGACTTCAGTACCAGTTTTTGAACAATACTTGTTTCTATGTCAATTTTCTAAAATTCAAAAAAGAGCAAAATTACATGGCAAATTATGGTAAAATATTCTGGATGCTACTCAAAGACCTGAGAGCGGCTAAAGAAATGGTTTTTACTTTGCACACTGGATAAACAAAATGAAGAACCTGATGGAATATCTGTACAGTATTAAACAATATAAAAAATATAAATAACTGTAAAGAGGAATCAGTATGGCAGCAATAAGCCATTAAGCATCCAGCCTGCCTAATCGAAGAAGACAAAGAAGAAGAGGAAGAAGCAGCAAATGACTGTATGGGTGATGTTTGAGTGAGACCTCCTATTTTCTTTGCGCTAAGAAGCAGCTAGCACAGGTCTGACAACCATCTATGACTATTTAAGGTGTATTTCTCCTACCTTTGCGTGTCAGTCTGTGTGTAACATCATGTCCACTGTCAGAAATTCTCTCCGCCTTGGCTTCAGGAAATCCCACGGTGGCGAGCAGAGGATATGCCGGGGCCTCCGTCCCGCTGGGCAAAGTGGTGAATGGACTCACCAACGAGCTAACAGGTTAGCTGCACTGGCTAATTAACAAGCAACACAAAGTTCACTTAGTTACATGTGCAGATAAGCAGTTGGCGGTAATAAAAATCTGTATCTCTGGGCATAATGTTAATGTGGTGTTTTTCCTGAATGCCTCTGCAGCCAATCACCAGCATTATTATTGGCTCGCTGATGATGTTTAGGCCTATGTCATGGCATTTTTTTTGATACTCATTAATATCGAAGCAATTCGGTCATGTCATAAAAGTAGGGCTCAGTATACATGTCTTCACCATGACCATTTAAAGGTCAAACAAACAAACAATATCAAGTTATGTTAAAACTTTGATCTGGTTTCATAATCAAAAATCTTAGGTCACGTATTGGGTCTATACAGCCAATACTAATTATCCATTTATTTGTTGTTGTTTTTGCTAATGTGGGTTAAAACTAAATCTGTTTCAAGTATGTTTTTAAAGAAAACTACAGCATTTAGATTGTGACAAAAAAAAAAAAAAATTAAATAAATGAATTTTTGGGTCAGTATTGTATTTAAAAGATTATGTGACCATAATCTTTTAAATATGGTGCTGCCAAATAATTTACAGGGAATGATGACTTAAAAGTAGATTACACTAATCTCCTGATAGTGGGGAGAGGTAAACCAAACATTAGACCTTTAATACATAATCCAAAACAAACACATACACACCTTCAAATTCTGATAGCGGTCACGGTCCAACCACTTGAGTTTAATTATGATTATGCAAGAAAACCACTGGCCGCTCCTTTTTAAAATAATAGTTCAACATTATAAAAGCTGTGACAACATTGAGGAGGAATTTAACTCCATGTTTGTTCTTTGAAGTAATAAAAAAGCAACAGGTTCGTACAGTATTACAGAAACATATTTAATGAAACCCCCTGAAGTCAAATGCATTGCTCTTTGTCTATCATATATTTTATTTAAATTTAGTTTTGTATAATTATTACAATTATTTAATTTTCATCTTGATTAGCACATTTATTTGTCTTTCATTGCACTGATTTATTTAGTTTTCATCTCTTATTTTTCAGTATTCATATAGTGGATAATGTAGTCAATTACAGAATACCAATAACATGGCAATTTTTGAAATCAGTAATGTAAATCCATTATTTTACAAAAGAATGTAATATAATCTATATATTGAACCTTATACTAAAGAAATGGATGCAGCCATGACAGTTCCTGTTCCACAAATATTTTTTTTGTCTTTAAACATCTCAAAACATCTTCAGTGCAAATAAAACTTAGTTTATCATAGGATTCTCCCCCTCCCCCAGGTCCACTAATATAACAGAATATCGGTTATCATCAAGTAATCTTTGACAATGCAACTATAATTTAATTACACATTTTTTGAATGGAATCTGGGCTGATTATAGCTTTTTGTAATCTGACTGTACTACATTACCACCCAGACAGGTTTATATATCTATCAGCTCATCTATATTGTGTTGTGAGGGGGGAGCATTTGCTTTGAGCACATCTTTTTTAAACGAACAGCTGAACAGCAAATGTTGCCACAACGTCATCACATTGCTGCGCTCGTGTACCTTCAGCAGCAAAGTCTAACAAGCGGTAACGTGAGAGACATGAACTCCCGCAGCTCTCCAGGAAACATTACTCCCATGGGTAATGCTAGCCAGCATACCACCGACGGAGCACAGGAGCGTGAACAGAAATCCGGCCTATGGCTGGATTAATTTGACTGTGGCCAGGAGCAATTAAAGCAGGGAATCAGTGGATAACAGAGAGACATGAAGAAGACAAGAAGACAACATTCTTTCAGCTGACTGACTGGGGAAAAAAGGAACAAAGGAAGGAAGGAATGAGAAAGTGAATGGCCGACTGTTATAATCTATTCAGGCGAAACATCGCTTCACCTCTGAAAGTTTGTCTCCTTGTGTGTGTGTGAGAGAAAGTGAGGGACAAAGAGTGAAAGAAAGAGGGTCAAGAAACAATCACATGGACAAAGACATGGCTGGGGCTGGTACAGGTTTGGCACAGTCTCACTAAGCAAACCATCAGCCTGATAGCCGCAGTGAATAGGCTCATTCTTCTTATCAGAGCGGCCAGCAGAACAGGAGGAGGAGGAGGTGGAGAGGTTCTGTGTAGGTGACCTAGATAAGGTTATTCCTGAGCTGCATGTGGGGTGGCCTCCAAATGCGACACACCCCTCCACTATCAACCCCCCCTTCTCTCTGTTATCACTAGAAAATACTAACATGTTAGCCAAGAGATATCAGCACGAGGGACCTCACGCCAAACAGCACACGGTCCACATTTCACGTTATGTCATATGGCTTTGACTTGAATTGCATCAGCTGCGGGATCTCACAGTCAAACTGAGCTACCGGGCTCTCTGATTCAGGACATAGTTATGATTTTTACGCATTTATTTCACTTGAAAATCTGTTTTTCTGTGAATATATAAATATAAAGATGGATGCCATGTCTCCACTTGCTCCTACTGTACAAAAATGAAGCTAAAATATTCTGGATATGAGTGCTTATCTTATCAGAAAACATCAGCGTGATAAAGAACAATCTCAAATGACAGAAACCATGTTAAATGTTTTTTGACATATACTCTTTATATATAAACTAGTGCTGTCAATCGATTAAAATATTATTTAATCGCGATTAATCTCATGAATGTCATAGTTAACTCGTGATTAATCGTACATTAATCGCACATTTTTATCTCTTATAAATGTCCCTTGAATTATCATTTTAATACTCTTATCAACATGGAAAAGTGGATAGGCTTGCTTTGTGCAAATGTTTTTTTTATTGAAAACAACGTGTAGTGTTATATTTCACACTACTTAATGCACTAGATTCATACTTTTCCAAATTACCTCTGTGTTAAATATTGTCAGAGATGCCGCATACGGACGGATTTACCTCCATCAGCTGGCGGTAATGAAATGCGCTAAATGCATTTCAGATGCTAAAATCTCCCGAAGAACCCAATCCAAACATAGATGAATGAAAGGTTGTTTGTAATATTTATAATTCTAATTTGTGATCACTGACTTTATTAAGCCGACTGCATCTAACACAGCGACAAGCACCGTGCAGCCTTGATGGAGACACTGTAACGTCTGACCGCAAACAAAGTAAGTGATCCGTGTCAGCTTAATATCATGACTTTAAAAGCACCGAATTAACGAATTTCGTTATAACAAAATATGAAGAATTGTAAAATATAATTTCTTTGAGGCTGTTCAGTCAGTCTAACGAAGATCAAGTGTGGCTTGTTCAGTCAATATTGTTCATTATTGATAGTGCTGAA
>JAJHUR010082198.1:13023-53197 GCA_027495735.1 Lutjanus campechanus
GAATGTGGCGGCTGCGGAGTCGTCGTCGTGGCCACAGCTTATAAAAACTACAAGTTCACTTGGTCACAATGAACGTTAATCTCGCGATAAAAGAAATGACGCCGTTAAAATTGATTTGCGTTAACGCGTTAATAACGCGATATTTTTGACAGCACTAATATAAACATGTATGGTTATGAACTAGACTGCAGTCAGCCATTGGGGGGCAATCGGGATGTTTCGGCTTCACCTTTAAGGAGCTATCGTGTCATCCATCTTTATACAAGGTATTGCTCCTCACCATCTCCCAATGACACCGGTACCACATCAGTGTCATCTGTGACAACTTCACCTGCACGGTCTTGCTTGTTGGTCTGGACGGTGTACAGCCGTGTGTATCAAGGGGATGTAGCTGCAGAAGAGTGTAAAGTGCACAAACGTTCAAGCTAATTCTCCCAGCTCTTACCCTCATGTGTGCAGGTGCCCTAACAGACCGGTGTGAGTTTCTAGTGCAAGGATGTGAACCCTCACTGGCTTCCCAGCCTTCTAATTGTGTTCAGTGGAATGTGCAACCAAGCCTAGTGTATTTTTAATCACCAAAGACATATTTTTGAGGGTGCAAGGTCATAAACACTTTGCATAAGTTTATAGGGCCTTTTCACACATAAAAGACTAAACCAAGGTCCATGTTTTTGTTACATTGTATACTTTTGACCCGGATAGTTTTGCTTTTGCATTGCAATTATGCGAGTGCACTAAAGAACTAGACATGACATATCCACATCCTGTTGTCATCCACTACGTGAGCAGTGCCTCCTCATATTTAGGATGGTTAGATTCCTGACATGACAACCAAGACATTTTCAGTTTGGTCAGTTAAAAACGGGGACATTTGCAGAGACAACTCCAATTCCAAAAACTGAGACTATCCACAGAAAAAAAAGGGACAGTTGATCATCTTACTATACTTGCATTTGATTGGTTTGTAGACAGGTGTGTGTCTGACATCAGTGTGTCAGTGCAGTTCTCTCAACCTCTTGGAAACTGACTCTTTAAGAAGTTATCGAACCAAACATCGGTGAAACATTTGGTCTTTTCTTCTCCACATGCGCAGATGCGGCTCATTTTGCTTTGTTGCGTGGTTCTTTCTTTTTCCAGTTCAAACGATAGCCTGCAAGAACTTCCCGTAATTGTTCCTAAAGTCTGAACCATCCAGGAAACAGTGCCAAACTGGACCATGGTTTAATTTTATCTGGATTGAGACCACCTTGGGGGAGGTTTTGCACCTGTAACTTAAGCTTGGATCAAACTGAAAAGTCTGAAAGTCCAGACCAAAGAACGTAGGTGTGAAAGGGCTGTTATGTTCAGCACTTTACCGTTACATAAAGATTTTTCAGTGGAATTAATTTCCTAAGAAAATGTCACACTCAGGTGGGGTGCTTGCTTGGAAGAACTATACTGGCTTACACAACTGTCCTGGATGCTAGTGGTGACTCTCCCTCATGTACTGCGTATTTCATTTTTCCTGGAATAAGCACAAAAAAAACTTGGATTGCTACCCTAGCTGCAAAGGAAATGCAAGAAAGAAAAACAGATTCAGCACTGAGAGGAAACACGTAGATGCTCTGCAAAGGAAAGTGGGCATTTCTTTCTGAGCCATGTTGGATGGAAAGTAGGCCCGCTTACACTGCTTTTGGACAAAGCTTATGAATTACAGTGCCCAGTGATGTCATTAAAATGAATAAGCATCTTGTGGATTATGGGTTTAAAACAGACTGACAGACTTGCAGCAGGGCCACACACGAAGTGCACAGTCATCATTTTCCAGGCTGACCACGTCAGGAACGATTAAATAATAAAATACAAACAGATACAGAATGTTGCGTGTCAGTGGACGCTCCATATGTCTCGTCAGTTTGTGATGACCGACAGTTTAAGTTGTTAGTTTGGTTCAGCAGCAGCATGACACAGCAGTTAACAGGGATTATCCCATGATCTTATTAAACCTACAGCTACAGCGTGTGGGCTTATCGTATGTAATGCAGAACAGGAGGGAACCAGCATCTATTCATTTTTTGCATCTATTTATAATCACCGAAAAGCTGCGTGTGATCAAAAGTGTCAACCTTTTCCTCTAATGTTTTTATTGCTTCATTTGCAAGATTCACACTGTGCTATTTTGGTCGTAGGAATCAAATGAGGATACTTTTGTTTTTTAACAGAACAGTAAACCCACTTGACATTTGAATGGATAAGAGAAAATGAAGAGGCCACTGTGGGACATGATTAATTTGGATGAGACGTGTGTTTATTTGCTTTTCTTCATGAGAAACTAAATACAAGGGGTTCCACTTCATGAATATTTGCATTTTTACTTTGTTTATTTAGAAACCAGCTTCATCCGCATGGATTATCATGTAATAACACTGCTGTTGACGTTTGAGGCAAATATCCTGTTGTCCCCAAGTGTCCTGGCTGCAAGAACAACAATAAAACTGTGCATTTATGTAATACGTTTTTGATGAACTGTAATATAATATTCATCAGTATGTTTTCATTAATTATTATTAAGAGTGTTACAATTTCAATATTAAATTGAGAGAGCTTTAAGTTACAATAATTGAAATCTAAGGCAGATTTAGTGATTCTCCCACTGTTTTTTTTCTCTTCATTCTCGCCTACTTGCATTGTCTGGTTGTATCTGAAAAACAAAACAAAACAAAACAAAAAACACTTACCAGCAATTATATCTCACTTGATACCATAAAGAAGAATTTGAAAATGTACGTGACAGCTATCAGGGAATAAAACCTTCAGCAGTGCTGTGACGCAACATATTCTTAGGAACATTAAAATAGTGAAGTAGCTGGGGACGGGGTTCTCAGAAACTGCCTATTGAGGAAACATCTGATTTCAATCAATCTCACAGATGAGACTTAAAAATAATAAAAGGAGGTTGTGTACCTTTGCTTTAGCTTTTTATTTGTCAAATAAACTGCTCTTCCTAAGCACTAAGTTGCTGTTTCTGTCTCATCTCTACATCGACTCTCATTTGCCACCACAATGATCTGTTTCTCTTTACAAATCAAGACTTCATTATTTAATTATGGCATGGCCATCAGTGCTAAAAAAAAAAAAGTTTAATTCTATAAAATCTAACATTTCCACAATAAAATGTCTAAAAACGATTGTTATAAGTTTTGTTGAGTTATGTATTTACTTGTCCCAGATGCTTCGAACAATCTACAAATGCAGAGAAATCCATAATTTAATCAATGTAACAGTGTGCTAGCTACTGCTAGCTAGTTGCTAAATAAATTGCAGGAAAAGATACGAAATTGGTGAGCATGACTAAATTATTCATGACGATTCAACATGATTTCTGCCTGAGTCGTATCAGATTGATTTTTTTTCAGCAATAGTTGTTGTTTAACAGTGAGGAAAACAACTCCCCACGCCACTTCATGATGTCATCAAACTACTTCGGTTATTGTTTAAATGTGAAATCAAAATCGAACAGTGATCTTAAAATCAAAAGTTAAATCGATGAGATTTGGAGAATCATGACACCCCTGGTGTGTAATATAGAAATAAGAATCACTGTTTTTGTTACCTTTCAATGGGGCTGTTTATGTCTACAGAGGGCAAGGGTCCTGTTCCAAGGAGTCCACCACAGCACCACCATTGTTCTACAGTAGCCTGGAATGGACACTAAACTGTGACTCTAGATATGGTCTTTCATGTTTTGCACGAATTTCATGGCCACCGTATATCCTTCTACAACCTACTACCTTTTAGCTCCAACTTAGTGATTGAATCACATGGCGTAGTGGTTTCAGAGTCTCACACTGGGTCAATATTTGTTAGTACTTGCATGTCTGGAATATAAAGTACACACTTGCATGTGCTTTATACAAAGGATTAAGCCTTGAGATGCAATATATTTGTTTAAATTAGATCTGTCTCATGCGTCCTATTGCCAGGTTAAAGGCCAGACTGTGTTGAAACATTTATTTCCTCATCAAACAATAACAGAGAAGAAAATGAATCACACTTGTGTCACAGTGCACTCCAGATCGTCCAGATATGTCAGAGAAACACTCCTCCTGAAAAGTGGATGTTTATGCAAAAATGGCAATGAAGACTGAGGGGAGGAAATTACAGAGGAAATTTGCTTTTGAAATGTTTACATGAGGCCATTCTTGCTCACAGTTTGGATAATACTTAGTGCTAAGTGGAGGGCTTCCTGAATACTATCTTTACAGTGATGGCCTCTAGATTCGGCACATGTAGAGTTTGGTGCAGCAGCAGATATGGAATGAATATGTCATTCATATTGTTTTTGTACTACTCACTTAAAACATGTTTTCAAAAGTAGCAGCAGAGAATAGCAGGAAAAAAAACATGGATGTTGATAGTTGAAGGCCCCGCATTCAGGTTAAGGAGCAAAACTATACTTGGAGCCCCTATTTATCCACCCCAACCGTGTCTTTAAAGAGGAAACACAACAAAATCTCCAGGTTGAGGTTGAAGATCACACATTAGGATGTTTAAGTACATCTTATATTAATGTACAGATGTTGAAAACTAAATAAAAACTAAATAAATGAAAACATAGATTAAAAATAAAAACCTTTGGGACTCCAGATGTAATTTCTTCAAAGGGTACAGTTGTTTTTCTGAAATTCATTTGCCCATATTCTGCCAACCACCATTTTTCCATGATAGAGCAATAACTTCTTTGGCTGGATTAGCTGGATATGAACCTAGAAAACTTTTGGGTCTAGAGGTATTTGCATGCATAATATTTCCTGGATACACTCTTTCACTGCTTCCCGGACCTTTTTTCTTTCCATCCAACTTAACACTCCCCCGCATCTCTTTTTCTGGAAACTGACTCCTTTCTGCGGCTCTCTTGGGCCTGATCAAGAGACTCGTGGGTTGCAAAACACACACTCCTAATTCAAGGGAGTAACTGCTGAGCATTGAAAGCTACTTCTGCAAAAAAATGTTTATTGTCACCACAAATGACTGAGTGACATTTCAAACAGTGTTCGTCATCAGGCCTAGTAATAACACACAAAGTCCTCCTTAACCGGCCACAGACATTCTGTCACATGACCTTATCAGCATGAAATGATTGATCTAGTCAGGTCAAATCAATTCTATCTATCTAGCACCAAATCAGGGCACTTTTCACATAGAGCAGGTCTAGACTGTTCCCTCTGTAACATTATTTACAGAGATGCAACAGTTCCAACCATGAACAAGCACTTGGGAACAGTGGCAGGCAGTAGTCTTGCATAACCAGGCCTCTCTCCACAGCGCTGAGCACTGGAGAAATGTCTGGCTCCGCACATACACATTCTGCTACATTCTGCCTAGTTTGCATTTCTTTAAACCAACCTCAAACAATTTGAGCGGTGCTGAGCCCAGGATGTCGAGGGGTAACTTGTTCTGGTGGAACATTTGCAGCTGTTAGCTTGTTAACGTTCGTGCCATTAGCCTCCCAGGTGCTAATTTAATGTTTTCAGCTTGTAGGTTGCAACTAGGAGGTTGTTCTGGTTTCCTGGGGACTTTGAAAACGTAGATAGCGTACGCCGCGATTCCACTTGAAGCAAGCCACCAGTGACAGAACTTAAAACAGCAATGTGCATCTGGTGAGTCCGACTAAACAGACAGAAACCTGATCAACACTTCTTAACCCATCAGTACATATATGGGCCACTGCAGCAGTAAACCAAACCATGATCATGTAGCCGAGTCATTTTTGTTCCTAAACATAATCAAACCCTAAAAACATAGTGTTGTCACGTCATAGTTTTCATGCTTTTGGAAGGCACAAGCGAGTGCCAATAGCGGCATCAGATCAGAAAATATTTCTATCTGTTAGGCGTGGACAAACAACATATTTTGTCATTAAATTTGGAGAACTGCAAGATAAACAATTTGGCAACACACCCAACAGTGTACTGGGAAAGGTTCATTAGTAATGTGACCTGGGGTGCTTTTTATCATTCACTAAATTATCCTTCCTCTCTCGTCCTTTCTCCTCCCGTGATCTGGAAATCACTCCACCCCCGTCATTATTGCAGACCTTCCAGCTTCAGACCGAGGACACACAGATGTTTTATGCAGGAATGGTGTGACATATAAATGCCGCACTTCATTAACTAACATTGCTTATGACTGACGCCATGGAATTACGGATTTCTCATTTTGCAGCTTCAGCTCATCCGTCCTCATGTCTCTTCCTGGCATCTGTCAAAGCGCAGGAGGTGAGGAGACATGTTATCATAATAAAAAGTACTCCTGGATTCATCAGACATTTTGGATCTTTCCAAGTGTTTGTTGCTCAGACCCCAACTTGACTTCCAGCAGCACTGGACTCATATATTATTCAACCTTGAGTGAGGAAGCTCATTGTTGCACATCAGAAGGTGAAGTAATGTCAGAAATAGAGTATCATAGAACTACATGGATCCCTGGGGAGACTTAATCAAAAATTCACCTTCTGAACAACAGCTTGTTGACATTACCTTCACTGCGAGAACATAAAACCACACCAATACCAATTGTGTGATGTTAAGAAGAATTACTTAAGTAATCCCCATGGGGGGAATTCAAGTTTTTTTTACCCCATTGTTATTATAGGGACACACAGACCCACCCAGCTGTTGGGGACAGATGTTAGAGTAATGAGGCTACCACATAATCAGGCACCTTGAGCAGTTAGGGGTTTGGTGCCTTGTTCAAGGCAGGAGGTGAAATGAAGGTGAACTTTGTAACCTTGAAGATTGAAAATAAGAAAATATTAAGAACTACTTTTGGCAAACAGATGCCTGCAGATGATCTGTAACACTTATAAGCTGGAAACCTCAAAGTGACCACAACATTTAGCCTTGTAGTCTAATTTGAAATTTGATCACAATGATACAGAAACTGGCAGTGCTCCAGCTACCAGTCCACACTCAGCACTGTGGTCCATGTTCTCCGGTTCCCAAGCCAGGTCCCTACAGGCTGAGCTACTGGCGATCCCTTAATCATCCGGTATGGCCCCATCCACATACCTTGATTTCCTGACAAATTCACAAATTGATCAGTTTTTCTGAGTTTTAAAGTTGATTATTGACCTTGGAAAGAGCAGCTGACAAATCTTCCCACAACATTTCTTTGAAACAATACATTCATGTCCAGACAGTTCCAACAAAAACACTTTGGTTAATGTAAGGAAATATCATCACTTTGGGTAGGTTTAGGCTAAGGAGTCTGCAACCATTACTCTCAAAAGAGCCATTTTGGGTCAAAAAAGAAAAAAAAATTGGTTTGGTTAAGTATTAATGGAAAAAAATCTCATGTCACACACACACTGCTGACTTTACAACAATGCTGTTGTCACTATGAGTGGATAATGTCTTGTCAGATAGCTTGTCTTTGCAGAAAACAAATTAAATATGTAGTCAGTTAAAAGTTAAAAGAAAAAACTCATTTTGGTCGGCATTAAGTTTCCCTCAGCAACATTTGTATATAATTGTAATTTCTAGGAAACAGGACTGGATAAAAGAGCTTGATGCAGACCTGCTCTACGTGAAAATTGTCCTGAGATAACTCCTGCTTTGATTTGAAAACTCTACTTTATTTAGTTATAGTAATAATTAAAATGAATATTATAAGTGCTTACCATCCTGACTGAATGAGATTAAGTAACGCTGCGGCTCTACAGTAGATTGATGCATCCCTTCCTCTGCAGGATCGGACGTAACTGCCCTTCACTAGAGGTTAGATTAATCACACAGAAGTGCTACGTCAGATCTATTGACTGCATGCTGCAGTGGTGTGCAGTTAAACAGCCATCTCCTCAGACTCCCTCACTCTCTCTCTCTCTCTCTCTCTCTCTCCCTGCGTAGTTCCTGTCTCCTTAATATATGTCACCCGCCTGCCATGCTTGATTATGCAACAAGCTGCACCACTGGTCAGAAGCCCTGGAGGGAAAAATGTGTGACATGCTGACCATGGTGTGTGTCAAATCTGTTGTTATGCGCTGACCATAAAGAATTAGCCCTGATTTGTTTGCCCACACCTTACATGTTCAATAAAATCCATTTAAACACCAATACGTCACTATTATCTCCTGAACTCACCCCAGTGTAACTAACGTAAATCTGTTATGACATTGAAAGTCCTGACCTTGACGATGACCAGCGCCTGTGTTATATTCTCATCAGTTTATGAAAGCATGTGTTCAGGGGGAAGAAATATGCAAATAAGCGTGGTCACATCTGTGTTACATGATGGTGCCCAGCAGGATCTTTCCTCTCACCCAGCTGTCACAACACCAAGTCAGATGAAAAGATGCAGCACAAAAGCAGCACTGGTGAGATAAAAAAGACTGTGGAAATAGGAAGCTGGACAAAGATGGCAATAAAGGATACAGGTGATTAATGCCACTGTTTTGTCTTTGGTTTTATTCACACCTTTAGTTCAGTTAATTTGAGAAGAAAATGTCACCCGAAGCAAGTGACATTTGCTAAACTCCTTTGTCCAGTCATAGCAACAACGACAAGGCCTGTCAGGACTGGATTTCTCTCTGAGTATGGAGCTGTCGTCAACACTCTGCAAGTTTGGAGGGTGGAGTTTTTTTCCCTAGTCTTTCCAAAAACAAAAAACACAGGGTAAAAGACTTAGAAATAGATTAAACTGTTTGTCTGCCATAATGTAATGCACCACTGTTAGCATATCTGGTACTTACTAGCTTACTACAGTGATAACTGATCGCTAAAAGGCGAAGCCGCAGTTTGTGGGGTTTCAGGTTGCATTTAGCCATATTTATGACTAGCTCATCCACAGTGTAGTAGGCTGGTTGCCCACTGTGTGGAAGCTGATCCTAGATGCTATCAGAACGTAAGGCAACATTAGCAGCTCTGTCCTGGTTTTTATTGGATTTGGGGAGGTTGACACTCCAGCAATGCCAGCTAACATTACCCGAGACAGCGTTTCTGTTGCCAAACACATCGGTCAGCCGTCATTCTTAAAATCCCAGTCTTGTTACATTAAAAGTGATCTACTGTAATACAATATGAACAAGCATAGGAGCTGAAGAGTCAAACAGAGGTCTGTCAGAGTTCACAACATTACTAACAAAATTTCCTTCTGCACGGATCTTAAAGGCTTCATCACATCCTCATGCTGAAGGAAAGTGGGGCTTAGTTTATCACTTCACAAAACACTGCATGAGAATCTCCCAAAGATTTAAGTGAATGGTGACCAGTTGTTAAGCGTAAAAAAAAAAAAAAACTGGAAACAAACTGCTTGTCTGGTGTAATCCAAGTCTCCCAAAGCCCCGACATGGCGTTCACAGGCGTGTTCACAGGCGTGTTCACAGGCGTGTGCACATCGTGAAACCACACACGCCCAGTTCAGATGTTGTGCACGTGGACATGAACGTGGCTCCAAGCTGAGGACCTACAATGAAGATTCAGGCTAAAAACACGGTGTAAATGACGTCTTTCAGGTCAACTTGGCATTTTGGGGCTTTAGGAGACTTGGATTAAACCAGACGAGCAGTATGGGGGCTTTTTTCTGCTACTTTTTCACATTTAAAAAGTGTTCACTACTCACTTACACTGTTTGAAATTCTAGTCGGGGCCTAGTCTCGTAATACCAGACACACTGAGATCTCATCGCCTACCAACCGTCTGGCGATATCTAAATGCAAAATAGTTACTTGAGCAGTGGCAAGAATGGCCATTTACGCCCCTTATGTTTTTTAAAGGATAAGCCTTAAAGGACCCAATGCTCTTCCTGTTCACACAGCTTCTGCAAGTCATCACCCCAATGTGAAGGGCCGCCTTAAAGACTTTGGATTTCCAATGGTTGTCCACGTAGTTTTCGCAACAAAAGCTGAAAATTTCTCCCCAGTCAGCGTTTAGAGACTGACTTGTGAATCTGGTCCATGCTTGCTCAAGATTTCAAGGTATTTATGAAAAAGGGGACTTACAGTACAGCTGATATGCAGAAGTTCCTCAGAGTTGACAGGCCTGACAAAACAAAATGGACAGATGCTCATTGTTTATATGTGGGTTTATAACTAATGTGACCACAGAGGGACTTCACTGGTTTAATCTGCTGTTGTCTCTTGCTACCACCAAAATAGCTGACCTTTTGGGACGACTGGTTATAAAACTTTTTCCAATGTTGCCACTAGCGATCACATGTGAACCAAAGCAACCTTTCACTTCTGGTTAGTATTAAAGAGTTTTTTTTTTTTTTTACACAATTTTATTGATTCTGACTGGCGTAGTCAGACAAACATTTCAGCGGTCGATAGCTCTTATTTTTATTGACATTTTTGGAGGACATATTCCACTGAGGGCACGCTCGGGACGGAGGATGCACTGGGGACAAGTCCTGCTCTATTTTAGAGCTCTGTGTGGTCAAGCCAGCTTTTCCTGTACGTAAGAGACACACACACATTCCTCCACAAGCTGAAAAAACTAAGTAACACCCACCCTCAAGCAGAGGAGTCAGAAAAGCCCCGTTGATTAAAATCTGTCTCATCTTCCTGTGGAGGGTTTATAAGAGAGACGAGAAGTCAAGTGTTGCCCACATTTCACAGAGGGTGCTGATTAAAATCCTGAGTACACTGAGGTGTTAGGCTTGCAGAGTCTTCTGTTCGGCCCACACATGATGATAGCAGATCATCACCTATCGCCCACCATCTCAACAGTGTTGGCAGTCATAATTCTCTATCACTTGTTTAAACAAAAACACGAGGAGAAGGTATATTGTGGGTTTTTTGGTGGATTTTTCCTCACTTTTGCCTGTCTCAGTCAGCAGTGGAAAGATTATTGATTAGCTAAGGTAAGCTCAGTAATACATAACTAAAGGATTAGGCTGCTGAAGGTGCATTTCTTCGACATTTTATTCTTAGCACTTATTTTCACAAGTACTTACAAACTCTTAACAACTAGAGCAACTGTTTCTAAAATAACAACTTCCCCCGACAATGCTTGTCGGGGGAAGTAAGATATACATACGCTGCTCACTAAAGTACTGTACTTGAATTGGATTTGGACTTTACTCGAGTATTTCCATCTACTATTACAAAGTTCACTGTTACTTTGCTGAAAAAATGTTAAGTGTCTCATGAATATTTCCTTTGACCTCAGGTATACTGGTACATTTTGGACTTGTCATAAAGATGTCATTTAACTGATGGACACTTTCCCCTTGGTAAATGTCTAGTTGTTATAACAAAGACATTATTGTCTTGATTAATGTCAATGACACTTAATGACAACAGTCAGAAACATTGATAAACTATTTATGACAGGTAATGACAGTGGAATGACATTCTTATGCACACCCCTTCAAATAAAGTGTTATCATATGATGCATTGTCAGAAATTAAGTAAAAATGAGGAACTGTGATTATTTTTACACTGCTGTTGCTACTTCTACTTACAGTAGTTTGACATTTTGAGAAATATATTCACTTTCTTGTGTCTCTCTCTCTCTCTTTGCCCTCGTTTATGTCACCTTCAGACAGAGCCAGGCTAGCTGTTTCCCTCTGTTTCCAGCCTTTATGCTAAGCTAAGCTAAGCTAACTGTTTCCTGGGTGCAGATCTAACCCACCCCCCCAACAAGAAAGTTAATTGGGTATTTCCAAAATGAAGAAACGATCCACACTTCCTTCACCACTGCATGTTCAGTATAATCTCATTGGCTGGCGTATAAATAGCACGCAACTTTTAAGGACACCTACACTGAAAATGCACAGGGACAACACTGACAACATGACAAGATTAATATCAGAAAAATTATTAGTGTCTACTCCATCCTCCCATTCATTTTTGTGGATTATCTACAGCCTGTTGAAACAAAACATTAAGGTGAGATCGTCCTTTTTTAAATGCATTTTTGAATGAATGTATAATTTAGCTAATTTACATGGATCTCTAAATAACACTGTTTTAGTAGCGTAATATGGAACTAGGAGATGCAGGACTAGCCTATGATTATTTGTGAGTGTCTACCACTATTTCTTCCCTTCATTCGTTTTGTGTGGATAATCTCCAGCCTGTTGAAAGGCATTAACATCAAGGTTGGCATACTGCACACTCACAGCCACTAATACTGCTGCTGCTGCTGCTGCTGCAAAGGTGCAAAGGAAATTTGATTAAATCAAATTTCCTTATTAATACTGACTTCAATGACTTTATAAGTATAGAAACCACAACATGCACTTCCAGGAAGTTTAACCTCATGTTCATTTTTGGAGGAGATTACAGGTGAATTTCCCTACCTCTAAGATAAGATAAACTCACCAGTCAGCACAGAAACGGATGCAGATGATTTGTTAACACCATGTCATTATACCACGATTGGCTAACATACTGTACAAGCACATTTTCCAGTGGAATTTCTAAATAATCAAAATAGGGAACTATGTGATGCAAGGAAGCAAAAGTGAAATATTTATATACAGAATAACTAAAGCAATCGTGTTGCAAAATTGTTTTTTAACCAGCAATATTTTTGGGAATGTGTAATTGATCCTTCACTAAGCCCCTACACCAAACAGCAACTTTGTCTTTAACGTAAACTGCAAACGTTAGCATGTCCAGCTAACTAGCTTAAGTTTGTGTTAGATACCATTGCATTGTATTTCAATGAGTGTAATTCTGTTATCTGTCGTATAGATACATACCTGTCATAAGTCACCTTTAGCCTCAGTCATTTAGCATTAGCGTTATATCATGAATGCAGTTGTTAAAAATCTTTACATATATCAGATCCTTTTACAGGGTTGTCATTTTAAAATGTGTCAGATAGAAGAATTCAAAGTTCAGCTGGAGACAGACTTCTCAGCTGACTCAAGGAGTTTAAGCATTAGCATTAACTTGTATTAGGTAGCTACACTTATGAAATCTGCAAGCGAGAGTCATCGAGAGCGAGAGCTAGAAAAAGAAATCTGCTTTCATTTACTTGTGGTGTGAAAGACCAAGTGATTTGAAAATTACTTTCAGTTTTGATTTTAAATCTGCCACAGTTGTACCTGTAAACTGTAAGTGTGTGGTGCAAGAATGGAAAGCTTGACAGGCGTAGCAACAGTAACTAAGAAGGGCGGGGCTTAGTGAAGGGTCAATTGTCAGGTGAAAAGCGAGTCACTGAGGAGACTTTACAAGAAGAGCTGGCAGCCTGTTTGCCACAGAAGACTTAAAACCCTAATGGACTTTAATAGTATGGATCTAAAAAAGGTGAAACAACATGGAAACAACTAACAGGACACAACAAACAAGACAAGGAGGAGGGAGGAAGACTCAAACTGTTAAATTTAGAGGACAATGTTTTCCAGGTGTTGCACTTTTAATGTGACAGTGTCGACCATATTATCATCACCATCTTGTTGCTGCTGCATTCATCCCTTTGCAAATAAAAAAAAAAACGCATGACAGGTGTACACGTGTATGCATACATGTATTTATTTCATTTTATATTGTCACCCTATTTCATTCTTAACATTATTAATCATCTGTGTTGTATTTTGTGTGTATTATGAAGGAACTACAACTCTAATTTTGTTGTACAACCCTGTGTTGTATGATGATCTAATCTAAAATCTGCAGTACAACTTTAATAAAGCATTTGAAATATATATAATATGTAAAATGTAATATAGAGAGAATGCAGCTTAAATGCATTTATTATCTCATTTATGAAGATAACCTGCATCACGATAATATACTGTGATGCAGAAATGGCAGTAAAAATGGCCAGCAATGTTCATTTATGCACATATTAACTCTTCCCAAGATTTATTGATGAGGACCATCATGAATTGGGTCACAATGGTTTGTCATTTTTAAAAAGTAGGTCCCCAGAAAACAAGTTTAGGAAACACTGCTATAGAGAGAAGCAACACAGACAAAACACAGGACACTCATTAGTCATAAAATATATTTATTCATCTAGTAAAACATCCACTTCCAAAATAGAATGACAACAACAAAGACTCATGGGACGGCCCTAACAGTGATTGGCGTAAGGCGGTTTCCTTTTTTATTTTCAATACAACTACAATCTTTCTAGAAGTGCATCAGTCTTTTTTGTTGGTTCAGAAATGCATACAGGGCTAAAACCAGAGGCTGTCAGGACCTCACATGGCCTTGTGTTATTGGGCCTGACACCAGGCCGACGCAATAATCTTATCTCTTGGCAGGTTCTTTTCTTCCTTGGCTTCGTTGGCAGGGTAATTTCTTTCTTGGCTCTGTGCATTAGCCACTATGGCATCGCCCACACGGCGATTGTGCGTTTTAAGCTTTAGCACTCGACACACTGGGGTTTCAGAACAACACACCAAGGGATCTTCTTAGCATTTCACTTTGAAAAGGAGAATCATTCCCGCTATATTGCTATATTATCAGGGCATCACAAATGCAAGATGACCATTTGGTTACAAAACATAATTTAGGAATCACTTAAGACTTATTTTGCATAAGCTGTCAGGCTGAAAAAAAAAAGACATAATCCATAATAATAATAAAGAAAACACAACACGGGATGACAAACACATGAACGATTTGAAGATTAGGCTGTAATAACAGAGACGTAAGCCTTTGTCATGATGTTTGGTAGCTATAGCAGCAGCGTGTCCTCATGGCCTTTGTTGCTTTACACTGAATTTAAATCAATAAGCAGGTCAGTGCCTATAGGCATCATGTCTGCATGAGACCGTGCGTGCCATGTTGTGTGTGAGTGTGTGTGTGTGTGCCAGAGGGGGATTTTCTGAGTCAATCGGTTGTGATGGAGGCGGCTGCAGCGTTTCATTAAGCTGCTGTGATGCAGAGGCTGGCAGTCAGTCAGAGATTACAGACAGACTGGCAGCAGGAGTGTGTGTGTGTGTGTGTGTGTGTGTGTGTGTGTGTTCGTCTGTGTGTGCATCTTTTTATCTGCACCTTGCCCTCCTCACAGATGGTGATATAGTCTCATCCTCCCCCTGCCTACTGCAAGTTGCTTGCGCTTCCTGCTGGCTTGAAAGCACCATTTTGACTATCTTCGGCACAAAGAAGACTTGCACACACCGGTGTAATGTCTCTGAAAACATTGGCACCCGATGCTAAATGTGAGTAAACGTGTTGCAGCCACCGGGAAGTGTTTGTTTTATAAAATAACTTATGACAGGGCATCTTTGCTGGCTTATTACATACATAGAGAAATCCTGAAAGAGCTTCATCTCACAGACTGCCCAGCATTAAGAGCAATGGGCCGCAGGAGGTTCATTTCTTTTCAAAAACTGGACGGAGAGAGATATGTGTGCTTTGTTGCTCACTGCTATAGAGGTAACTCTGGGTGTCGGACTAAAGGGAAGGGGGAAGGGAGAGGGCAACAGGGCAGAAAGGGTAAGAGAAGGGGGAGGGGTTATTACTTGAAGGAAGCACGGACAGAGCGACCCTTGAGCGGCTGGGGAGGGCGGTAGTTGTCCACCATGCAGCACTCGGCCTCCCCCTCAGCAGAGAAGAGCAGGCTGCGGAATTTAGCCATCTGTCAAAAGAGAGAAGACGCTCACATTAGTCATTCCTGCAGACCTCCTGTGACTGTCACTCAGCAAACTCATCATCACCGGCGTCGCTGCTGAGTCAGAGACTTGAAGTCCAAGCCTTGTAATAAGGAATTTTAGTTAAGAGTTAGATAAGAGGATTGATTCCTCTCTCATGCCTGAACATTAAATATGAAGCTAGCAGCTATTAGCTTAGCTTAGCATGAAGATTATAAAGAGGAAGAACAAAATCCACCGCTCAACAACTCTTAAAGCTCACCAATTAAAATGTTATATCTCGTTTGTTTAATCTGCTCAAAAATCAAAACAGCAAATTGTGGATATTTAGTGTTTCTACTGTAGTTGTATAGTTGATGCTTAAGAGAATAGTTTGACATTTGGGGAAATACGCTAATTCACTTCTTGCTGAGAGTTAGATGAGAAGATCAATACCTCTGTCATGTCTGTATACTAATATGAAGCTACAGCTAGGAGCTGTTAGCTTATTTTAGCATTAAAAAACATTTTAGCATTAAAAACAACAAAGTGTAAAAACTACGAATTATGGTTATTTACTGTTTCTTATGTAGAGTTATGTTGATTCTTAAAGGAATAGTTTGGGATCTTGGGAACTACATTAAATATGAAGCTACAGTGAGCAGCCGTTAGCTTAGCTTAGCTTAGCATAAAGACTGTAAAAAAGAAGTAGCGTTGCTATACTCCAGGTAACAAAATCTGCTTTTGAGGACCTCTAAAGCTTGCAAATTAAAATGCTACATCTTGTTTGTTTAATCTGTACAAAGATCAAAGTGTGAAAACTACAAATTGTGGTAATTTATCCTCTCTTCAGTCAAAATGTTTTATCCATAAAAGGTGGGCAAAGCTGGAATAACCTCCCAGTCACAATTAGAGAGAGCACCACTCTCATCACTTTCAAGGGGAAGCTGAGAGCATGGTTACTAGAAAATCAGACATGCGACCACCTGTAACCTGTAATGCAATGCAATTGTTGGGTCATCATCAGAGTTTCTTCTTTTTTCTGTTACATGTATACAAAAAATTTGAGATTTTTTCCCATTAGTAGCATTTACATAATACACTTATCTATCACATTTAGTGCAATATTTACACGCTTCTGCATGTGCAACTGAGTGTACTGGGCCTCGTGCAATACAAACTGGCACCTTAAACTGATGTGCACTCCAGGGCTTTGTGCAATATCATCTGGCACCATAGGGCATCGTGCAATACAATACGGCACTCATGCACTTGAGCACTTATGCACTTTACTCCTTAATACAAAACTCTCATGGTCTCCCTACCTGTGGGCTATCTCCCCACCCACAGTCAATCTGCATTGCAAATTATCTATCTGTTTGTATATTATGGTTTGTGTCTTTCAATGTGTTTTTCACTGTTAGTGCTTGTTATCTGTTACTGTTCTCTTTCGTTTCTTTTCTTTTTCTTTTTACCGTGAAACGTTGCTCTGTCTTAATTTGTTTTTATGTCACTGGGACTACGGATGGAAATTAGCATCATGCTACAATCCGGCATCTTTACATGATTTAACATGTTCATCAATGTGCACTGTCCCATTCAAATAAACAAATAAATAAATACTAAATTTAAGCTAGCAGCCTCCTGGCTTTAGCCTCATATTTAGCATACAAATATGAGAGTAGTATCAATCTTCTTATCTAACTGTCAGCAAGAAAGCAATTTAAATAGTACATAGTAAAGTAAGCATTATATTTTCACTCTATTCATTTAGTTTAAGTACAAAAAAGGTTAAGATAAGGTTTTGGGGGGTAATGTGCTGTCACAGTGAGGTAAAACCACAACTTGTTATTTTTACACTTCTGTTTTTGCATGGATTAATCAAATGAGATATAATGTTAAAAGCTTAAGAGGTTCTGGTTGGCGGATTTTTGTTTTGGACAGATCCAAGCTAGGTGTTTCTACTTTTTAGGCTAAATTAAACTAACCAGCTGCTGATGTTAGCTTCACATTAGGTGATATCGTACTTTTCACCCAACTCTTGGCAAGAAAGCAAATAAGTGGTTTTCCCAAAGAAACTGTGTAAGCCAGGCAGGGAAAGGAGAGCAAGTCAGTGGCTACAGGATGGTTTCAGATGACCTTGGCTATTTAAGGGATTTGTCATTAACTCTGGCTAATGAATCAGTCCATGGTAATTACACGGCTTCAGCTACCTAAGTATAATGTACACAGTGAGTTAGCGGGAGACACTCATGCAGCTTGTAGGTGTATCTTCTTACAATTATCTGATAACACAACATTAACTGGTGATACGTATTTACTTTATTACTTTACTTCTGTTGTATTTATGAATGACTTTGTCGTCATTATCTGCTTCTTCAGCCTGATATTGCACTAAGTCTAAAGGTTATGTCCACACGTCTCACATGTTTACTCTTGAAACACACACTTGCCTGCATGAAATAAACATTTGACCAGGCAGTGTTAATTTTCACATGGCCTAAAGACTCCAACCACAAGGACAAACCTGCCTAGAAAGGCTGTTAGTTTAGATTAATGGGTGGTTAGGAGCCAAATATACATTTCAATGGTGGGATTATCCGTAATTTTAAGAGTGAACATTTAGCAAATGCTTTGGTTTAATGTCTGCTGTGTTTATGGATGTAATCACACTCACTGAAACTGTGTCTCATCACCTACAGAATGTGCCGCAAATGTGAGATTAACATTTCCTGTTGACTCTCCACAGACTGAATCAGAAAGACTGTGGTGAGGCAACACCACCAGAACCTGTGTGAACTCTTTTCTGTCCTCGTTCTCTTGGTTCAATCAAAGTTTCTGTTTTTTACTTTGAAATTGAAATAGGCTGCTGTATTGCCTTTCCTCCCCCCCTACAGAGTTTTCCTCTTCTCGTTTCCTCCGCGCAGCTAATCTGAACAATTAAGCCCTTGATTTAGATCGTAATGTAAGAGAGGATTTGCAGACAGGACTATTCTAGACCGCTGGCACGCAGCCAGCCCTTCTGCTACTTGGTGAATGGGCTCTGTGAGCAGCCATACCTGCGCTGAGCTGACGCTGATTGGCTCTTTGCAGACAATCCAGGTGACGCTCTCCAGCAGAGGGGGTGTGGTCAGGGAGCCGTCATATGTCCAGTAGTCTAGGGAACCAGGGAGCAAGATAGTAGGGTCGAAGCCAGCAAAAGTGGTCTGCTTGCCCTGAAAACAAAAATAGAAAAGGAAGAAAAGGTCAGTAATGCTTTATCATAAATAATCAAAACAAGAGAATATGTTTTTTTATAGAAACATACTTTGGCTTTGATGGAATCAAAGGCGTCCAGAAGCTTCTGGAGATTGGCATTGTCAGCACCAATCTGGAAAACAATGATACACATGATGCTGAAGGTTAATTATATGGTCACCAGCAAACAGCAGAGGTGGGACCAAGAGATTGTTTTACAAATCACAAATAATTCCCAAGTCTTTGCACTCAAATCCCAAGTCGTAAACACTGAGTTTTGAGTACTTAACAAGTCATAATGTAACAGTCAGCTTCCAGTCTGATTAATTAATAATTTTATAAATAAAGTTATTTAGCTGTTAAGATAGCCAAGCGTTGGCTCGCTAACTATGTTAGCCTTAATGTTGTGCAGCTTCAATTGTCGAAGACAATTTTCAACCTGCATGTTTTGCATTCTGCAATTAGTTTATTTTTTTGATCACCTCATAGTTTAGTTCGTCAATGAAATTATCTTTTGTAAATTTTGTCCAACAGGAGCTTAGTAACATAACATTAGTTCATCATGGTGCTCTCTTGGAGTTGGATTAGTTCTGTCTGTGGATTATGGGGAATTAAGCATTAACATTACCCTTTTTAAATAACACAGTTTAATCTTTGGGTTTGGGGAAACGTATCCAAGTGAAGTCATGAGTCAATGGTGTTGAAGTCCATGTTGAGTTGTTGCCTTTTTTGATTTTGCCAAGTTGAGTTTAAAGTCATCAAATTTGTGTATTTTGAGTCCATACCTCTGACAAACAGAACTCTCCATTGCAATAACTAAAAATGCATTGTGGTGAATAAAAGAAAAAGAAGGCTACCGACCTGCAGGAATACTCCAACAACAGCGAGTCCATCAGGCTGGCTAGCAGCCTCACCAAAACTTGGGTATTTGGTGTTCCAGTGCACCAAATGGAGCTGGAAATACAAGATATAGATGCATCAAAAACAACGTAATCTTATTCCTATGATGAATATTTCAGGAATGCGGAAATCCTATAATTTCCAATCTGGTTCCTGGACCTTTAGTGTAATTAATTTATGCACATAAATGTGGAATTTCTGTTTAACAGCAGATGAAAAGCAGAAGGGATGGATGGATTGAGGAGTAAGTTTATTTGAAAATGAAAAATGCTTTCTTTAAATTAAGTTTTGGAGTTTTACTTAAGTGTTTCCCAACCCTGGTCCTCAGGGACCCCTGTCCTGCATGTTTTAGATGTTTCCCTGCTCTTACACACCTGATTCAAATGATCAGGTTGTTATCTGGCTTCTGCAGAGGCTTGATGATGAGCTGATCATTTGAATCAGGTGTGCTGGAGCAGGGAAACATCTAAAACATGCAGGACAGGGGTCCCTGAGGACCAGGGTTGGGAAACACCTGGTTGAATTAGAGTTCAGGCAAAAAACAACAGATTTACAAGCAAATAAAACCTACTCTGAGTGGAGGTTTAGTCAGCTGGAAAACATAATAGGCACAGAAAATTAGTTCTTCGCTTGAGCCTAACTGTAGTCTGAGAACAACAGAATGTTTTGTCTGCAGTCTCCACCCATTTATGGTTTAACCCAGCCAATCTTCCTTCATTTGCTCTTGAGCAATATTAACAGCCTACAATACAGATAAAATTTAAAGCTCTAATCTGCCTCGTCTTCTCCTTGTTCCTGCATGTCAGCCTCATAATCTGTCAGTGTGCTATGGCTCAGAGCATCCTTACCTCAGCAGGATACTTGGTCCCGGCGACAGTGTGTTCAGAGCCTTTGTCATCAGAAGCTCCCCAGTGGAAATGAAACTGCTTGAGCCTGTAGGTCCCTGAGATCGGTCCGTCTTTCAGAGCTGTGGAACAAACACACATCTCCCATCAGTTCATCCCACACACTGAACGTGGGTGGTGCTGCAGTCAGCCTCGACTGTGCAACCTTGTTATAAAACGCTAAAAAAATTGAAGATTTTGAACATCCTACTTGGAGGGAGATTTTTTTCTTTCTGAGCAGAAAATATGAAAACACACTGACCAGGTTAAGATGAGGACACATACTATAATCACACATGTGCCATGGCAGCGTGGCAGACTTCCTATTTCATGGAAGCAGACACAGTTCCTGTTGTGTAAGCTCTGGTCAAACTGAGGGTTACATTCAGCCTGAAACAATGTCCAGGTATTGTTCACATCAAACCTTCCAATATTACATAATATATCTATTTGCAGTATATAAAGCACCAGATAATCCTGTATATTGTTCTATTTCTGGTGCTATGTTACAAAACACATACACACTGCCCTCTCCACCTTTCCTAACAGGATATTTGTTTCTCAGTAGTCGGGCCTCAAATGATAAGAAGGCACAGAAAAACCTGGTCATGAGGAAATTTGAGGGTGCGTGGGATGAATACCGAATAAATAAAAATAAAGTAGCTGTGATGATGCTCATTGTTTCCACTGCACACACGCACGCACGCACGCAACACACACACACACACACACACACACACACACACACATGACAGCCCTGCAGTTTGTCCTTTATTTAGAGGGGCAGGGTGGAAAATGAGTGCAGTAAAATATAGAGGAAGAATTAAGAGGCTCTAACTCATCCAGCTCATATTCTTGGAAAAAGTGCTTTTGTTTTTTCATCCTAATGTGTGTCCACTAGAAATAATCCATGCAGATTGGATATTGGGTTGATTATGTAACCATATTCTTCATTATTCAAGGACATCCAATCCTAAATCCTAAATATAAAAGGATAAAACGAGACTGTTTCTTGTTTTGTCTGAAATAAAATCGTACATGAACGAAACTGCAATTAAATAAAACAGAAAGACAATATTATATTTTATATTTTAAAGGGGAAAAAACAAGCTGTTGTACTGTAACTAATTCCTACGCATGTTTTGGCCCATTATTAGTGAAGCAAGCCACAGTTTGTTTGCAGAGTAACCTTCGTTTTTTGCGCTTTTGACCTCGCTGGCAGCAGAAAGGAGTTGGCGTGGGAAAGGTTTACCAGGGGTTACATTACCAATTCAATTAGTATCTGCATGCTTTGTGCACGGCTTCTGAATGGAGCCCCTGCAGCCTATTCACCAACCTTTCTTTTATAAGAAAGAGAATTCAAAAACGTCACAATATTCTAATATAATAAAATAAAATAATAATTAATTTTCCTTTGTTCGATCGCTGTTATCAAAGCCATGTAGGCGCAGAAACTGGGACGCATGAATCACGCATCCATATTAAAATTAAGATAATATTAACATGCTTGAGCTCTGTAGTCTTATCTGGAGGTTGTGCGAGCTGCAGCGTTAACACCCGGCAGAATGCCGCATTTTGGAGGTGCTTCGTCCTATAAATCATCATCAGGACCTTGATTGTCTTTGTTTGCAAACCTACAATTCACATATTCGTATGTCTCCTCTATAATACATACACTGCAACATTGCAATAATAATAATGATCGGAAATAACAGGAAAAAATGTGTTTTCTCCAGAAATATCTCAATGCAAATGGTTTTAATCAGCTTCTGGAGCGCTGATATCAAGCCAAATATGGGCTCCACTGCATTCATTCAGTATTAATGTCACACTAACTTGAGCTGTCGGAGTCGTCTGAGAAGGTCACTTGGAAGGAATGTCCGTTGTTGAGAATGTCAAGGCAGGTGGAGGGGTCGTACTTCAGGTTGAGCGGCTTCAGCCCCCCGTCGTAAGATGCTGCACCAGGTACGATGTCAATGGGAGACTGGCGGGGTCCGTTGGCAATGGGGAAGTTATCAGCCCATTTGTCGGGTCCTAAAAATGATATAATAATTATAACATTGTGATTATTAGAATATTAATCATGACACATGTTATTTGATCAGACAAATTGCGAATTCGGGGTGGTGTTGTGCTTAAAACGCGCGTAAAAAAAAGCCCACAAAATGTGCAGAATGAAAAAAAAATCTCTGCAGTGACCCGTGCTCCCATTCATTCAGCACACACTGCCTGCTGGTATGACTGGTTTTGACATTCCCACCAGTAATGTCACCCTTACTATAACCTGTTATAGCGTGTACGTGCAATGAGCGCCTCACCGTTGTTTGCTGCGTATCCCCAAGAATGAGACATTGTTACAGTTTGGATCTGTGAGTGTTTGGAGCCGTAATCCCCTAAAACGAGTCGTCCCCCAGCGCAAAGCAGCCAGTGTCCTCCACCTGACAGCTGCACGGCTTTTATAGGGTCCCCCTGTGAGCGGTGTGTCTGTCAGGCTGTTGTTGGCCACATGATGTCCGCGCAATGACCGGGAGGAGTTTAGATGCGCCGCAGCGCTGCTGCAACACTGTGCACGATCAATGAGACGCTCTCTCTCTCCCCCTCTCTCTCTTTCTCTCTCTATCTCTCTCTTTCTCTCTCTGTCTCTCTCCCTTACACACACATACACCCTCTCTCCCTCTACTGCGGTGGGTGAAGTCCTCATTGACAACCATACATCATGAAAAGCTGGATAATTTTTCTCGATCAAAGTGCTGAGCGCGTTTTCACCTCTCAGCTAACGGGTTTAACTCGCCTGTCATGTGAGGAAGTAACGGAATTACGCGACAGCATGCAGCGGAGTGTCACCTTCAAACTGAAAGTCGGCTTCAGCTCCCACATTATAGAAAGAATCATTATGGAAATATAATAAAAGTGCCGCGCAAAAGCTGCAAATGCAAGGAAGATGGGTCTAAAAGTCATACTAAAGTTATTTTAAAATATAGGCTGTCAAGCGCAGTTGTTTGGGTGCTTACTGGACCACTGAGGGAGTTAAGTAAAATTCATTTGCCCATTTCACAGATTCAAAATCACAAAGTGTATTACATTGGTAAAAATAGACTAAGAAACAATGCTAAAAATAGCAAAGACAAAGAACAGCACAGGGTTGACAGATAAAGTACACAGCGACAGCAAACAACTAGGGACAGATTTACAGAAACAAAAAACAAAATACTGAACCAGGTGTACTCAAATACTCAAATTACTGCAGGGTTTTAAAGTTCTTATGCTCGAGAACGAGTAGATTTTCAACTTTAACTTAAGGGTGCATTGCGCCATGAAATCTACTTAGTTACTTTTAAGATTACAATTGAATACCGAGTACAGTTTGAATTCATATCCAAAACCGTTCATCTGCATTTTGTAGCTAATGGGGCTATCTGATCGCAGAGGGGCCAGTGAAAACCACGACATACTGACGAAAAAACAAACAAACAAACAAACAAACAAACAAACAAACAAACAAACAAACTCCAAATGCTGCAGCAGACACATGTTTGCAGAGGAGACCGTGAAAAACAGAGCAGGAGTTTAGAGTAATTTAGATTTGCAGAAACAGAAACTTCTTTAATTAAAAACCATTAAAAAGTCGTTTTTGAACTTTATACTTTTACTTGTAACTGAGTAATATTTTAGTAGTGTAACAGTACTTGTATGATTTCCGGCACAGTTTCCACCTGTATCGAACACGGGCAGAGAATAAGTCAATAAAAGCCATAAATAAAATGCAGCAGCTTTTCAGTCAGGTTAACCAAACGCCTGTTTGAAGTCTTTGAATGAACAAGAGATCAGTGCATGGGCCATAATTTTAATAACAATGTAACACCAATGGCACTATATTTGTGTAGCATCAACAGTTAAATTTATGGCTTTTTACACAAAAAAGCTCATTCCGCTAGATTTGAATCATGGACTCTGTGCCTTATTGCTTAAGAGTATTTGCGGAGTTTTAGCAGACCTCAAGTTTACTCCAAAGTAATAAAGCCAATAAACTGAATTATTATTTCATAAACAAACCATGCGCACACGTTTAATGGAAAACGTGTACTTTCGGACTTTCGAATGTAGGACAGGAGACTTATCTGCCTTATTCTTGCACAGCTCAGCAAGATAGTTAAAAAATAAAACACTTAGGGCCTGCATCAGGCCTACATGATTTGTCTATCAGTGAATGTGCTGCACATCTGATGTGCTTGTAAACAAACTCGGTGTCCGCTGATAAAGAAAAAGGCCCAAACGACTGACGCATATCACGCAACCATGCTACTTACAGGTCGTAATTTGCAATGAAAGTTATTAAAAACATATAATCAGAAGATGAAAATAGGATTGTTTGGTTTACAACCATAAACAATGATATTGAGAAAGTGCAGCTGCAGTTGTGCTTCTAAAATGCAGCACGAGGAAAAAATCATTTGGCGATGAGGTCCACGTCTCTTCACAGTTAGTTAATAGACGGAAGCCTGCAGACTGCAGCTCAGTGTACACTAACTCAGTTTCTCAGCAAATCATACACCTGTAATGAACACAGCTATGGTGGTACTATGATGCCACCTGCTGTTAGTAAATGAAACTACAAGTCTCAGAGTGTGTCTTTTTCGTCGGAGATGTTTTAATTATAAATCAAACAACAGCTTACACAAGTACCGCTGAAACGAATAGTCAATCAATCAACTGACAGAAAATTAAATGGCAAATATTGATTTTTTTAACATTTCAGTATTTCTACAAAATTAGCTCCACCTAAACTAATTGCAATAGTAAAATCCTACTTTTATACTGGTGCATGAGTAATAATAATCTAATGATACAGTATATAATAATTCAGCAGTCATAGGGCTTGAGTAGGTTACGTAATATTTTAAGTAAATTCCCCTGATTGTGCTTACATGTTGTTACTTAAGTAAAATTTTCAATGCGGGACCTCTATATTTGTAAGTAAGTGAGTAATTTTTTCAACCGGGACTTTTTTTTTTTGCCATTGCTTAAATAAAGGGTCTGAATACTTCGTCCACCACCAGTCTATATTGTTGTTAATAATGTAATGTAAAATGCAAAATGTTATGGACCTAAAACGAATGTCAATACTAGAATCACATATTAATTTGGCGCAGAATGTGTGTCCAAAAGTCTGTGTCATGAATCTTCCTTATTAGATCGGTTAAAAAAAAATATATATATATATATAAGAGAGAACGGAGTAAACGTTTGCTATTTTATTTTATTTTGAAGGTCTACGTTCAAAACGGAAGTCTGTTTTCGTTTTATTCAGTTAGCTTAGCGCACCTTTACTCTCTGAAGAACAAATATTCAGGGTATATTTTGAGTTTGCCACAATAAATTGAACACAAAGTATTCCATGATCGCGTTTTTCTTATAAAAGAGGCCAAAAATGTTTGAACAAACGGTCAGCATAATATGACAAACGTGTCGCCGAACATTTTTACAGAAAGCAATTCTGCTTCCTCAATGAAGTTGTCTTTCAAAATAATGTCTTTTTTATGTCAAAAACTAAAAAAACTTAGTCTGAAATGACGCAACAAGTCAGATTAATTTATGTATTGGCTTTAGTAAAAAAAAAAAAAAAAAAAACGTGCCTTCTTTATTCTATATTATCTTTCCGTCCCGGTGTTTGTGGCCGCTAATTACATGAGATGGATCTCACAAACGTGTGTGTCTGGGCAAGAGTCGAGAGTTGTCGCACATGAATGACGTAGCTAAGAAGCACGTTTGCACTAGTACATGAGGATTTAACATATCAACACCGACTGACCTCTCCTCAAACAAGGTCTGTATATTCAGTTGTTTGTTGTTAAGTCGTCAAGCTGTACACAGACCGTTTTTTAAATATAATTCTATTTAGTAAAATTAAACAAGTTCATCAGAAAATGACGAATGTAACAGCGACAGATAACCTCACGTTTATTTACGTAAGGCAGAAAGACAGCTGGCTAGTGGCAACAGCATTTGGACGTTTAGGAATAATTTTAGTTGACTTAATGTTTATCTAGAGGGTTGAAGATAAGGTTTAAGAGTATTTTTTCCAACTGGTAGAGGTGCTTGATATCTGTTTACGTTTAGCTGTTAGTAAGACTCATATATCCCCTGTGACATGGACCAAAATAAACTCGAGATAAATAGAAAACACTGATGCACTTTAGGCCTACATGGTAGGATTTACGTAATTAAAAAAAAATCCTCTCAGGTCGTTTAATGTTAGCTGCTGTCTTCACACTATGATTTGGGGACTATACATTCTTTCTAGTTTGTGTTCTTTTCTTTAATAAATGGTAGGCCAATTTCCTCTGCCATTAAACACATTACACTGCATTTTACATGTATGAAGTGTTCTATAAAGTTTATCATCATTACTACAAGAGCATTACATTCATTCAGAAGTTGCTTTCCTCAAAAGCAACTTACATTTTTCATTGTTATGAGTTTTCTGCCAACCCAAAAAAAGTTGCCTGTCCATTACTTGGCCTGGGGCAGGATTTGTTTTTGTTTATGATGCAACCCTCAGTAAAAGTCTAGACAGCGTTGTGTATTAAATTGCAAGGGGATCAACTTCAGGATTGTAAAATTCCCCTTTGCCTTGACGTGTTTGGCCTCGGTCTATGCCGAATTCTAGTGTTGCGATACTGGATTTTCCAACTTAGATTTAATACCTTGAAAAATGTTGATATTTTACTAGCTTTTTCGTTACCACATGGAAAAAAACACGTAACACTGAGAGCATAAAATTTGAGATTATTTTAAAAAGATAAATATACAAGGCCCTAACATGAAGAGATATGACTTTTCTTAGCTGTTAGCAGAGAACAGCAGAATGACTGTAGTAAACTTTTTTACACTCATGAAAAAATTCTCCTTGAAGTAGTGCACATGTTCAAGAGCCTCTGAGATTGTCACACATTCAGTATGTAAGTAAAGCAAAACAGATCAGTGGGTAAGAAACTCATTATTGTAACCTAAAGTTTCTTTTTTTGCAAGGAACATCAGCAGCACAGTAAAATGAACTAGACAAAAAATGAAAGGAATAAAAGGTAGGTCACTCAAATAATAAAAATAAATATCTTTTACTGACTATTTTAAGACCATCACTGATGTACGTGTCAACAGTCCTTTAGTCTGGTTTTCTTTTCTGGGCTATTAGCAGAGAACAGCAGAGAGACTGGAATAAACATAAAAAATAATTAAAACTTTTAACATTAATAAACATATTTTCCTTGAGGTAGTGCACATGTTCAAACACCTCTCAGACTGTCATATTCAGAATTACTTAAATTGCATTTACTCGTATGTTGTCTGAACCTCTGTAGAGAACCTGGAACAATGCGAATACCTTCTTTTTTACTGAGCAGAGCCGTGAGCAGGTGTGATCAATGCTACAAACTAACACTTTAAATCAGGCAAACACAGCCGTCGTGGGTTTGAAAACTGGAAAAAGTGCAGAATAAAACAGATGCTATGGAATAGAAATTAAATGTCTCCCCGCTGACTGGTGTTCTCTCCACAGGTAACATGGCGAAGAATAAACAAAAAGGGAAAAAACAGAAGAACGTCTTTCAAGTTGCTAACAAGCACTTGAAGCCCAAGAACAAAGCAAAGCCTGTCACAACAACGCTCAAACACGTAAGATCTCTTTTCGGTTGATTTTTTTAATTTTTCTTACACGTATTCTGTATTCTCTTTTGTATGTAATGTTTGTTGCACCTGCTGAAACATAATTTGTGGCTTTGCAGATCAATGCAGTGAAAAATGAGAAGGTGGAGAACCTCAATCAAATCTTCACTGAAGTCCAGAGGGATGTTAAGAGTATTTCCAAGTCTGTCGCTCCTGAACCAAAGAAACAAACACAGGTAGAGCTGTAAATGTAAAACTCTTTGTCATCATCTAATAGGGTTGTGTGACATAACCAAAATTTTACATCATGATATAGTAATTTTTTGTAAATTCAGGGAATAATTAGTTTATATAAAATGACCATGTGGAAAGGCCTATTTTTTACGTATAGATATTGAATTATACACTTGACAAAGGAAAGGTACTTAGAGATTTGATTATTTTCCTCAGGTTATTTATTCAGAAAATTAATTCCTAATTTTCAAGTAAGAAATCTGAAATATTAATGTATAAATTATAAAAAGATAAATAGAAAACACAGCGAAATATACAGAATAAATGATAAATCAGTTATTTTGTAATTTACTCCAATACATGCTGTAATCTTAGTCAGCAGTCCTCTGGCAGCAGCACAGTGTCTCCCCTTGCATGCACTGTGTGCTGCAGGCAGGAGACCAGGTTACTAAAATTTAGTAATTGGTTTCAGTTTTTAGTTACTTCTCTCAAAAGAACTGAATTACTTTGCTAATTACTGCATACAGAATAATTAGTTATTAGGGAAAATAATTTTTGCATCACTTTTAAATGTCTTGTTTCAGTGCTCTTATTAATGCACCCATTGCTATATTATTGTAGTGTGGCTGTAATATTGTATTTTATTGTAACTATATCAGTTTGTTATGGCTATATTAGCTATATTATTTTAGTGTAGCTGTAATGTTGTAGCTCCATCAATATTTAAATTCCGTTGATATGATTTAATAATTATCACATTTTGCCTTTGCTAGGTTGTCAGAGAGCCACCAAAGGAATCTGTCAACATGGACAACGCTGCTCTACTCTTCTCTCAGCTATGATGGACGATGAAAGTGGGACTGTCATGAAGTCTCAGGACAAACACAGTGTCAAACTGTATGTCCCTTCATGTTGGACATACAAAAATCAGTTTACTTCCTGTGCATTTTGACATTTCGTGTCAAAATGAGGACTGCGGAGGAGCTGAAAATTATGAGAGGTTACGGTTGATGGTGAAAACTTGTTTGTAATTTAAGAATTCTGTATATTCAGTGCAGAGAAATGTAATCATTTTACACGACTTGCGCACTGTCAATTATAATATTGTTTCTGGAAGACAGGATATTTTTTATTTTTATTGATAAGATTCTTTTGTGTAGAAATGTTTGTTTTCTCTTATGACTGCAACTAGAAATGTTAAAATACGCCCCCCCCCCCCAAAGATACCGATTCCAATACCTGAACTTTGCATATTGGCTGATACAGAGTACCGATCAGATACCAGTGCGATTGAAAACCCTGTGCAGATGTGATATGATTGCTGTCATTATTGTACGGCCTGTCTCACTTAAAAAATATTTGGTGTTCCCGTGCTTATACATTAAATGATATTGGGTTGGTGCATAACTTGTGTATTTTCCAATACCGATCCATCATTTTAGGCTGTATCAGAAGCATTTCTGATACTGGTACTTGAACAAGCCTAGCTGCAGCTAATGATTATTTTCATCATTGATTAATCCACTGATTATTTTCTTGATTAACTGATAGCTTGTTTTGTTTATAGAATATGAGAAATTTTGAAAAACGCTCGTTATAATTTCCGAGAACCCAAGCTGATGTCCTCAAATATCCTGTTTTTGTCCGACCAACAGTTCAAAACCCTTAAATATTCTGTTAAGTATCACACGACAAAGAACATCAGCAAATCCTCCCATTTGAGCAAGTTTTTTTGCTTGTGTAATGGTTGTATCTGCCTATCAGTTGATAGGAAAGTTTAATTAAAACTTTCTTTACTAAACAGTGTTGATATGGGCGCCCTGTCCTTTATCATCTTGAATCTGTATGCAATTAAAGGCAATTTATAAGGCAAAGCAGTATTTTCAAAAGCATTATATAACCATGGGCAATTTATCATGCCCTGTTTGAGTTTTGTTTTGCCAGACAGTTCAAGGTTTTCACACCTTTTTTTTTTCATGCTTTTCATGCCTCGGCTTTAGTGTAAATGAAGTCACAAATGAGGATATTGTGGCTGCTGTTTGTAGTGATGAAAGCGTTTGCTTCAAAGAGTTTCGCTACCTATGGTTCTTATGGAAATCATCAATCTTTCATGTAGAAATAGCCATCATGAAACAATCACAGAATTTAAATGAGAAATCCACACATCGCTAGCATCGTTAAGTCGGCACAAATCATTTTTTGTGATGTTTTCATCCAAGAGGTGTTGATTAAACTCATTTTCAGGTTTTAGCTTGTGGTGTTGCTTTTACTGGACGGAATCACATTGTCGGTTGTTTCTGATATTTCGTCGACCCCCGTGTGTACAAGCTCTATTTCAGGGCTTCACACCATCATTTCTATTAGGAGTGCGCCTGAAGATGAAGTATAGATTTTTTGGCTCCACCTGCGAACAGCGGGCCATTATCAGTATGCTGCTGCTGCATCTTGCTGTAGTAAGTCTTGGCATCAGAGGTCATGAGTGTACTGGTGCCTGGCTGATTGCTTGTCTCCGTGACGACCTCTGACTGAGTTAGTTGGTCAATAAATCTGAGCAAGGTGAAAGCACAAATGAGGGTAGTAAACAAACCAAAACATTACTGTGTTGACATAAATAAGATGAGATTTTCAAGGTGGAGATGACTAGAATGAAGATCTCAAGTTTAAACCTGCAATAATATATTTGTTGACCACTAGGGGGCAGCAGAAAGAAGCTGTAAACACTGACATATTCTCTACAATGTACTGTAGATGTGGATGTCTGTTAACTTCCTGTCAACATTAATTCAACGAGCTAGATGGGAAAATATGGCTGTACATACGTTGTCTCTTTGTGGCTTATCTGATGTCTCTCTTCCCTCTCGTGCCTCTCCTGGGGACATTTTAACATCTAGCGATGTGAATTTAGCTGGTCATTGTTTGAGCAGTGGAAAGACGAGCCAAGACATTTTTGGCAAGTTTTAGTTTGTTTCTGTTGAGTTTGAATGAATTGACGATCTGCTGGCTAGCTAACTAGCTAATGTTGCTAAGGCTACCCAAGACACTGAGGTGATAAAAATGCTCAAAAACACTAAATACAAAATGAATGATCAATACCATTAACAATACATACTAAGCTAACTGAATAACTAACTAAGGTAAAGTAATATCGTGTTGACAGTAAATAAACAGACATGCAGCTCATAAAATGCATAAATTTAACACTAAATTGTGCAAAAAGAGAATTAGCCCATTTTAAGTTAATATGATGAATCTGCTGGCAAAACCAATATCAACTCATCCAGCAGTTATGGAGTAACATTGTCATTTAATTGGAATCATAAGCGACCTTTCAAAGTAAAAGTAGTCATAAATTTTGATAAAGATTCAGTATAGGGGTGCACCTGAATGTGGAGCAATGATTATATGCCAATATTAAATCACTTTGATGCTTTGTAGACACAACAATTGCATTGCCAGTGAATATTAGCTTAGAAAATGCACCACCTCCCGGATTTAACATGACCTCCGGTATAAAACACGACAGGTCTGGTTGGTTGAACAGGTACAGATGCAAATATTGACGTATCTGTGCACCTCTAGTTCTGTAGGCAACTTTTATTAAAAATAACTTTTTTGTCATATTTGCTGAAACTGTCAAAAAAAGTGGCATTTGCAAGAATCCGCCGTGCCTGAATGAAAACGACCAATCAGAGCGGAGAGGTGTCTCTTCCAAACCTAGCTTCCAATCAAAAGCATCAGTATTAAACACCCTGGGAATGAAACTCAACAATCAACTCTTTTTCCAGAATCCTGCTTTAAATACAAAATTAGAGCAGCTTTAAAGACAGACGTGTGTAACTGTGAAAGAGGAAGCTGCTGAAAAAGGGCACCAGACCCCTTTTAGCATCAATAAAAGTTCTAAAAAAAACGACAGCAGAATCACAGGAAATCTCAACAAACATGACAGATTTGGTCTGAAATGCATTAGATCAACGCCTCTGGGGCAGAAACATTTATTTCTGATACAGAGGAAAAGGTTTTTGGTCGGAAACGATTGGCGAGGGGGAGTGTAGCAGATGCAGTGTTAAGGTGTCAGGTGCTCCCCACTGTGATCCAGATGGCTGCACCACAACACAGGCAGTGGGGTTGCACCACTACACACCCTGGGGAGACAGATATCATGCCAGCACACGCACACACTGAATTACGAATGTAATCTACATGAGCTGGTGGGGGGTAGCTGGAACTGTGGGTAAGTGAGGGGGGCTGAGGGAGGGTGTGTTTGTCATTTTTGTCGCTATTTGTTATGCAAAAAAATTCTACCGAGTTCTGCTCCAAAACTTATGCCTTTGATCCGACTTCAAACTTAAGAATCGTAAATTAAAAAAGAACTTGGCTCAGTGTGTCTCGCTGAGCCAAATGCCAAGCAGAGACAGAGACAGACAATGCTAATGATGCTGTATTTTATAACAGAATTGATTTTCATATATTAGATTCATAATTGAAATTGTGTCTTTAAAGAGAGATGGAGAGAGAGAGAGAGAGAGAGAGAAAAAAAAACTCCCAGGAACTTTTGATTGAACCTGATGAGTCAGTCGCTTAATTGAATGTAATCAAAAGTGACATTTTAGACAACCACCAGAGTTGGAAATGTCCACAAGATGGTGCTCTGGATGGGCTTATCAATATGCATGGTGACAAGCGAGGAAGTGGATCCGAGTGTGTGAGTTGGGGGCACAGAGAAAGAGAGAAGAAAAAAAAAAAAAGAGGAAGAGAGAGGTGTTAGGCTCGCTGAATGCCAATAAGAAGCTGAAGGCCTATTTGCAGTATGTCATTCCCACCGCACAGCTGGGTTTTTCACTCTGACAGGACTAGCAGCAAAAGGTTACAGCACCTGCACTCCTCCCTGTGACAGAAATAAGAATCACCGTGTTTGTCTGTGCAAGAGAGACAGACACAGTGAGCGCACAGCAGAGTGTGTTTGCCTATGCAGATTTGCTTTTCACAGCCATTTCGGATAGCAGCAGTTGTCACAACCCCAGGCGCCAGTGTTTTTCGGCAAAGCCTTAATGCTAATATACTCTTCTCTTAACTTCTTCTTATTCAGCTTTTTAAAATAAAAACGAATGCCGTGGGTGATGAGGACACACATTATCGGCTTGAACGTCCAATTGAAATGTGCCTTTTAATGATTAATGCCTTTCTGACAGCTTGATTTGTCAAAAGAGAACATGGTGAAACATTCAAAGCGTAACACCCTTGACTATGAAAAGAATTAACTGGTGAAATTATAGTATTTGAAAGGTCAAAATGCCATTCAAGTGAAATTATTAGTCAGGACAAAATGTGAAAAGTTATCCTGACATTACTCTGCAGCATACAGATTTGAGAAATCTGCCTAAAAATGAAATACGTCAGCGTATATTATAAAATTCTCTTTACTGAAACACAATCTGTGACTTGTCATTGACAACCAACTGTTCCCCTTAAAAAAAATGGAGCCCTGTTCGTAGTCATTTGAATCCGTCTTTAATGTCTTTAAAGGCACCGTGCCAACGAGTTCGACGGCCAAAATTCAAATTATGATTAAAGTTTTCTCTTCAGGCCGGAGTCCAGTCGAGCAACGTGTTACCAAAAATTCTCCCCACACTGTCACGCCCGCATACTTATCTCATGTCGATCCAAAACTAAAACTTTGAGCGGGAGAGAAGGGAACAGATACTGACTTGTTTTGTGCTAAGTTTACTGATATAGAGATGTGATGAAGGGGATGGATGGGAATTATTTGAGACTCTATCCCAGATTCTGATCCTAAGCCAGATCTGGATCTCTGTGCCGTCTTGAATCGTGAGTAAGAGAGAACTGTTATCCACCCAATACTGTGTCATTCATATCTGTGGTGGGGTATTGAAAGTTGATGCTCCAATCCAGCTCAGTATTGCAGCAGTTTGTGAAATAGTCACAAAATTAAATCTGTAGATTTGTTTACGTGGGCAGGTAAAGAGCATGGCTTTCAGATTAGTAAAGACAAATGTAGTGTAAGAAAGGAGAAGGTCCGTATAAAGAGGAAGCTTTATTTTGAAATTGTAACCAAACGTTGCCTATTTATTATTGCAAACCTGGCCGCAGAATGAGAACAATTGTGGATAACATGCTGGTTTGGACGTCGTGCTGAGTGTCACAAAAAATGGACAGTTTGTGTCCATGTACTCAGATCTACAGATCACAGTGAGTGAACTTATCACAAACTGCTGAGAGGCTGTGTTGCCCTTGTTAAAATCTGTGGTGGGTACTGAATGTTGACTTTTGCTGTAAAAAGAACAGTTAGCTGTATCTGCCCGTCTAAAGAAAAACATTTGTTTCAAGTTTTATATGGAATTGTGTCTGATTTGAAGAGGCGTGATACTGGGGGTGCATGGGAATTATTTGAGAATCTTTCCCAGATCCCGATCCTAAACCTGATCCCAAACTTTTGGAATTTGAATAAGAGGAAACTTATCTGACCAACGTTGTCTTGTTTACATCTGTGGTGGGGTACTGGATGTTGGTTTTTGATGTCAAAATAAGAGTTATTTGTATCTGTGTATCTAAAAAGAACTTTTCCCAGATCTTGATCCCGATCCTGATCCCTTTGCTGTCTTGGAACTCGATTAAGAGAAACAATTATACAATCAACAGTGTCTTGTTTTTATCTGTGGTGGGCTATTGAATGCTGATTTTTGCTGTAAAAATCACAGTCTGTACCTGTCTATCTTAAAAAAACACCTTTCCCAGATCCCGTTTCCAATCCTAAACGTGATCCCAATCCCAATTGCCACCTCAGAACCCTAATAAGACAAAATATGGCATTTAATTTAGTCTTTATTCCAATCATGAATGAAAGTGTTCTGTCTCTGCTGAGAGTTTTTTGAATAGTTGTGATTAATCCTGTTGTAATTTCATTAAAGCTTTTACCTGTGTTGTCTTTAACACCTAGGGAACAGTCAAAAAGTCTTGATTAAAAGGGCTCTTTGCTGAGTTAATTAAAGTATTTAAGTGCCAGCCGTGATTAAAATGGTCTGAATTCACTTAATGCTGGCAAAGAAAGGTGATTTACTGATTTTTTTTTTCCCTGTCTCCTCACAGAAAGAGATTAGCATTCTACAAATTCCTAACCCTAGAAATGTATAAAACAGACAGTGTCTTTGCATCAAGGTCAGGGAATAAACAGAATTTTTAAGACATCACAGATCCAGCTCAAGTTCTCTGGTAGGTCTTTGCCTGGGGAAAAATAAATCTCACAGGAAAAAACAAACAAACAGAGACTCGACTTTGGTGAAATCAACCACACTAAACGAAGATTTAGAGACTTACTGCTGTGAAATCTGGGGATGCTTCTGGGTTTGAGGTGAGAAGACGTCAAGGTGTCCAGTTTTCAACTATGTGCAGTTGTTGAAAAGCTTTTGAAACAATTTTCACGTATAACCATCAGTGGTGGACAAAGTACTCAACCCCTGAGTCAAAGTATCGATGCTCCCGGTCAAATATTACTCAACTACAAGTGAAAGTTGCTCAGTCAAAGATTTACTTGAGTTAAAGTACGAGAGTACTTGCTTTAAAAAATACTTGACTATTCAAAAGTATAAATTGCAAAGTACGTTTTCTAATATTAATACATTGCTGTATTGTTTTCACGGTGCATTTACAGAACCTTGTAACTCTCTGAAACCACCTAATGATGCACTGACTTTCTTGTAGAACCACTCTGCTCCACAAAACCTGTAGAAACACCTATAAAAACTTCAGCATAGACGTGCAATCAAAAACAAAAAGGGACAACTATTGGCACTTTAATTTCTTTGAATTTAACCCCCCACCCCCACCCTAAAACAGCAGGGCTTTTTTCTTTTCTTCTTCCCACACATTCACTACGGGGAGTTGCAAGGTTTACTGTACGGTCTCTTACCGCGAACAAACGACGTCTCTGCTTTCAAGAACTCGCTGTTCTGTTGAACCACTTGGCTACACAGGAACACAGCGTGTGGCCAATTGCATTTTAGAAAAGAGAAAAAACAGACTGACTTCAAAGCTATGCTTAGCTTAAACAACAAGTAACAACAGCCTTCCTAGAAATGTAGTGGAGTCAGAAGTACAATATTAGTCTTTGAACTTGATACTCAAATAAATGTACTTTCTTACTGTCCACCACTGTGTGTAACCAAGACATAAAAAAAACCCCTTTTCTCTTCAATGTTTGTCATATGAGGACAAATCAGGAGGTGTGAGATTTTTTTTAATTTCAGTCCTCGTATACCTAAACTACACAACTGGTACTTTTTCATTACCTTGAATTGTCAATGCAGTTCATACACAACAACATTTGGTTGCATTCTGACCACTAAAGCTGCTTGGTTAAAGGGTAACTTTGGTATTTTTCTTCCTGGACCCTTTACCCCCATATTTTTGTGTCTAAATGACTAATGGAAACTTCAATTGCACTGCAGTCGCTAAAAGTGAAACTGAGCTACAACATAATGCTCAACTGCAACCCGCCAAAGTACATCCACTAAAAGTGTTTGGTTTTGTCCACTGACGGACTCAGATTGTTATTCTAAGTGACAGCATTATGGATGGGATCGCTACAGAGGTAGACCTTTCTGTTAAAGAGTAAAATACATTTTGTAACAGCTGGTTTATTGCTCTCGCCAAACTCAGCCAAACACCTTTAACAGAAACAGTAAAGCACTTAATTCAAACTCGACAAAATGAAACTCCATTTTATTGGTTGAAATAAACCCTTAATTATGTTAGATGTGAAAATATTTTTGAAGATTTAAGATTTTGATCAAACAACCGGAGCTGAAACAATTTGCTTCAACTTTGGTAGCAGATTTATCTTTTGAGTCATTCATCAAGCAAAAAATGTCAAATATTCGCGGATTTGAAGCTTCTCCTAATGTGAGGATTTTCTGCTTTTCTCTCTTCTCTATCTTTGAGTTTTGGACAAAACAAGACATTTGAGGTATCACCTTGGACTCTGGGGATTTGTGATTGGGTATTTTCACACATTTTTCACTTTTATGACGGTCATGAAATGTATGAATTTTGAAAACCAAAACATCTGATCAATGAAAATTAATTAGTTCATCATTTGTTGCTGGAAAAAGTTTTTGGAATCACTTTAATGTTTAAAAGCTAATAAATCTACTACATTTTGATGCTGAAATGTAAAAATAATCTGTAAATATATCTAGACAAGCTGTACATTTTTCCAACCAATTTTAGCTAGTCTGGACACATAGACAGCTGCAAATCACAAAATCCATTTATCAGATGTTTTTCTCTTTCAAAAAGCATTTTGAGTTCTTCCCCACCGCTTGGCAAAGCTCGGGTCTGACCACTTAGAGCTTATAGGTACAAGTCTTGATGCTCAGCCAAGTCGAGTACCCCGTCATGTCCACGCCCAAAACTGTATCTGGATCACAACCAAATGCCAAAACAAACAAACCCAGGCCTCTGCAGCTCTATTTTCCATCTGCAACAAACCACCAGAGCGTCAAGCGACTGCAAGCTGTTTGGCTCATAGGGAATGAAATAGGCTTTACACTTGAGAGAACACAGCACACAGAGTTGCTTTTTTAATAGGATCCTGGGCACGTTGCTGGAGTCGCCGGTGAGGTCCCACCTGCTGGTACCGTGGGCCGGCTCGTGGCTGAGGGACAGCAGAGGGAGGAGAGAGGTGTACGGCTCAGAGGAGATCTGGAGAGGAGCGCGTGCTTGCTTGTCAGCGATGTGGAGAGAGGGGAGAGCTTTCTGGTACACCTGTCAGACGCATGAACAAAGTACATCTGTTCATCCCCTCCTCCTTCGTCAAATGTCACCGTCTAAAAACGGGGCTTTCTAAAAAACACTGCACACTTATTTTTTTTCTCTGCCTGCGTCTGTCTCACTGTCTCTTTGTTTTTCACACGCGCATGAGCACACACAGACGGAGAGAAAGTGCAAAATATGTTCAGAGCAGCAGTACCACAATGCAAATACACTCTGTTTACAGCATTATAGGACTCATGCTGTCGTCAGAGGGCAGTCGTGCTTTCTCCCTGGGGTCCCGGTGCCTTATACTGTACATATGAAAGAGAAAGCATGCACTGCCTCAAGATTCGGCTTGAAAATTTTTAAACAATATGTAGATTTTTATGAGAAAATATTTCAGTCACATGTTTATTTTACAAACAGAACAACTTTGTATCAAATTAGACTAGACTGGTGAGACTAGCTCTGACTAGTCTGACAGGCATGAACTGATGAAGCTTCTTGGATAAGAGGCGAAACGTCTTCAGAAAAGGCTTTTGAACAAGTCCAGTTGCTTTCGATTTAATCTTTCTTTGGCTAAACAGAATAAAATAATCAAAAAAAATTATGCTTCTGTCTCGTCGTGAGTAAAAGCGCACACAGCTTCTCTCTCTCTCGCAGTTTGCACAGTGATCACTTGCAGATGGCTCCCTGATCAAAAATGATGAGTTGATTCTCGGTGAAACTGTCAAACTCTTCACAACTTCTAAACATTCTCTCATCATTTGAACAAGGAATCACACGGATGTGGTTTTGTGGCAGACTTTTTGTATACGATTTTACATGAAAGGCCACAAGGGAATTTTCTGTTTATAGTACATGTTGCACATTGCTACACAAATAAACAGACTGAATGCATACAGATGTGCTTATCTGTGTGTGTTCTACAGCACTGTACAGTATGGATTTTTCCTGGTAAACTTTTACCTGATGTTGAAATCTGAATTTAAAAAACCCAATAAAGTAGCATTCAGCTAGACAAAACAGGCATTCTTATATAGTACAGTGTCAAGTGTCAACAAAAAAAGTGGAAGAAAAACAGAGATTTGTATATCAGAAACATTCATGGTGAAAATAATCTCTGAAATAATCTGAAAATAATCTAAACATTTTGTGCAGTACAGCTCACACAGTGACAAAACAGCTTTTCATTTCGGTGGCATTGGGCAATTTAATGAAACAAAAACTTGGTTTAGAAAACTGAATGAAATGTTTTGGGTGAGTTACTGCCTTTTGCAAACATGCATTAGAGTCTTGATGTTCCGTGAAACGGTTGTGACAACTGCGCTCACAGTTTTAGAAGAGACTGTTTTGAAAAATGAGCCAAAATGAGTCGAGAAAAGCTGCAATCAGAGTATATACTGTATGTCTATGACACTGCAGTGTCCATGGATGTAAGTGCAGCCTGCACATCACTGTGAGGTTGTTACCACCACAGTCAACATCTGGACAGCCAACAGCAAAAACTTTCTGGGTGTTAACAGTTCATTGGATCAGCAGTTCAGCTTTGGAGTGCAACAAGGCATGATGCAAAAGTAATATAGTAATGTAATATAACTATTAATGTAATAGTATTACTTTTTAAAGGTGTAATGAGTAAGAAGTAACTTATTACTCTTCCTGAGTAACTTGCCCGACAGTGCACACAACCCTCGGTGTGAGAGGAGGTTTATCTCACCTGCTTTCTAACTGATGCTGATGCACAGGCAGAGGCTTTCCGTGTAATCACAATACCCTGCCCCATTTTCTCTGTGTCCTCAAATCTGTGTAAGAATATTTTCTACAGATGCAAATTTCTTTTGTGTCTTTTGTATGAATGCCTGGGCGTTTTGCCGCAGATGCTTACTTTGTTCTGTTGTGCAATTTCTCACAGGTTTTTACAGCAAAAATAGTTTGACATAGTGACTGATGCTGTGATTCACCCGGGCCAGCA
>JAJHUR010082200.1:0-17841 GCA_027495735.1 Lutjanus campechanus
CTAATTGTTACTGCTGCTTATACTGGCCAGGACATTCATAATATACATACATATATATATATATATATATATATATATATTAATTTCAGTGAGGCTTTCCTTGTTGAATAAATGTAATGAGTGTCAGTATATAGTCATAGCCCTGCTGTTTATCGTGGTTAATGTTGCTATTTGTCAGCCCTAGTTATCATTTTAAACTCTGAACAGAGCACAGCTGTCTGAAAGCCCATGTGTTGTGTTTACTGCTGCAAAAGAGGTATTAATCTTGTTCATGTACAGTGTCAGTTTTCAGCTGATGTTTGTGGAGGCTTGGTAAAACAACGATGCAAAGAGATTCATTTATCATTTACAACCAGGTTGTGTAACGAGACTCGGCACAGTTCCCTCTTTGATTGATTGGATAGACTGAAGACATGAAATAAAAAATATAGAAAAAACATAGTGCAAACTAATTTACACGGAGGAGTGCCGAGAATAAATTAAACGGATAGTTCACCCAAAAATGAAAGTTCAGTCATTATCTTCTCAGCCTCACGCTGACTGAAGGTCAGGTTTAGTTTTTCAAGTCCACAAAACACTGCTGGAGTTTCACAGGAAAACAGTGCTGCAGAATCTCCCAAAGAATTTAAATGAATGGTGATCAATTTTCAAAGAGAAAGAACAACCATGTTTTTCGCACACCATCACACCGCACACACACAGTTCAGGCATGCTACGTTTTTGTTTGTTTTTTTAACGTTTGAAAACTGGTCCCCATTCATCTCAATAGCTTGTGAGATTCTGCAGCACTGTTTTCCTGTGAAACTCCAGCAGTGTTTGTGGACTAAAAAGCTAAACCCGACCTTCAATTAGCATGAGGGTGAGTACATAACAACTGAATTTTCATTTTTGGGTGAACTATCCCTTTAAGCAGTCTCTCAGCCTGAGGGAAGAAGCTCTGTATCACCAGTGCACCGCTGTGCTGCTGCTCTGTCCTTCTACACAGTCTCTGCAGACACACTGAGACTCCTCGACTCACTCTGCTCCACACTTAACCGCCTCCTCCACTCGGGACCTGAACCTGGATTTTGTTCTTTCATTCACTCAGATATTCTTAATCCAACCTGCCTGTACAGTACCTGTTCTTCTTTTTATGGCAACATACCTGTAGGTTAACACAGTTAATTGTTTATTTCTGTTTTGCTTTCTGTTGCAGCTCCACCCTGTGGAACAATGGAGTGGTGCAGTTAATCTCTGCGTGTTTCTGACAAACAGTGAAATTTGATAGTGCTGTGATAATTACCACCAATATTAGTTGTTTCTCATATAATAACATACATAGATACCATACTGTTTTAACAGGCTGCAAACAGATTATGTTTATATTATCATGTATGTACATTACTTTCTCAAAATAATTGTATCAAATTTATCTGACATTAAGTATTATCCTATTGGTGTTAGAAATGACTCCTTATACACTTTGAATGTATTACTCTGTTGTTTTTATTACTTTGCTGTTATTTCTTTTTTAACAATCTGAATTTCTTACAGGATTGATTAAGTCAGTAGTTTATAATTTCTGGACGCTGTTCAACAGTCAGAAGATGTTTCAATTAGAACTGTTTCACATGCAGATTTTAGACGTTATATTCATGAGTCAAGTCGATTAAACAATTGGAAGAACACAGAAAAATAATACTATCTTGACTTTTATTCGAAGATAAACGATTAATGTTTTTTAGGCCAAAGGATGTTACATCTCTTACAGTTTTATGTGTGACTGTTAATTTTCACATTTGAGGCAAATAAAGTCAACCTGTGGAGGTTTTCCCTTTCAGAAATAAAAAGCAGCTATTATTATCTCTGTTCATCTTCTGTAGCTCCTGCTGTAGCTGCTTTCTGCCAGCAGATGTCATCATTGTCACCTTCCTCCCAACACTGGGTTTGACTGCCTGCAGTGAACACTGAACTGGTGATGTGAATAAAAATTAAGTGTAATTATAATTTAGTTAAACTTGATTAAAATTGTTTGGCTGGATTTAAATTTAATATTCACCGATGTTTTTATTAGTACCAGGGTTCTCAAAGTTTTGATGACTGAGTGCCAATTTAGGGACCCAGCAGGGCAACAGTGTGGCCATAACAGTTCTGCAAATATTAAATGCATTTATTTACATGTAATTATTTTTATAATCAATAATCTAAATTAGCCTAATAATCTCCATACAGGAGAGGGACAAGCGGACCAAAAAGTTGCTTAAGAACTCCTGCACACTGTCTAACTTGCAATATAAGATTATATAACACAGTAGCCTAAAAATGTAACATTAAGCATAATGAAATTAATCTCATCATCCTAGAATCTTCTCCAGTTTTTCCCCTTTTGCCTAGTTGACTTGAAAGACATCATTTACACCATGTTTTTTGCCCAAATCTTCACTGTAGATCCTTAGCTTGGAGCCACGTTCACATGCACACAGTCTGAACTGGGTCTGTTGGTTGTAACGGTGTGTGCATGAAAGTGAATGGCATGTTGGGGCTTTAGGAGACTTCATTTACACCAGACGAGCAGTATGTAGGCATTATATATTTTTTGGTTGTTTTTTTTTAATAATTGAAAACTGGTCAGAATTCACTTAAATTATCTTGGAGATTCTGCAATGCTGCTTTCCTGTGAAACTCCAGCAGTGTTTTGTGGACCGAAAAACTAAACCAGACCTTCAAACGGCATGAGGGTGAGTAGATAATGACTGAATTTTCATTTTTGGGTGAACTATCCCTTTAAGAATTTGAGTTTGGCTTAAAACTCAAAAATTTAGTTTAGACAGCTGCCTTGAAATGATTAATTTTCTAATTTCTTTTCTTTTCTTTTCTTTTCTTTTACTGGAGTACAATATTTGCCTGAGATGTAAACCTAATGGAATAGAAGTTGGCTGTACGGTTTAATAACATAGAAATATCCAAGTAGAAGCAGCCTACCTCAAATTAAGGTGCAGTACTTGAGTAAATGAAGCTTACTTACACAGGTAAACAGCCGAGTGTACACAGGTTCAGGGCTCAGCATCCCTCCCTGTCTCCCTCATCAGCACCACTCTGCATCCTGCTGAGGTTTTCAAACCGTCCAGGGGGAGAGGGAGAGGACGCCATCTTGTTTGTTTTAGTCGGAGGAGGGGTGGAAAAACAGCCACCACCAGCAGCGACACCACGGCAGGCAGAAAGAGAGCTCAAAACGGCTAACCGGTGAGTCATATACGTTCATGTTTGACGAACACATGAAAATATGTCAATTATATGTGTCGGTGCCCACAAAAATACCCCGCTGTCTTCACGGTGGTCGGACTGTGAATGACAGTGGCTAACGTTAGCTCTACTGCATCATCACCTGTTGTGATACCGCGGAGAGCATCAACCGTTAATGCGGTGTAATGGAGCCATGAACGAGGGCCTAACGGTCAACTCCTGTAAATGACATTAACGTTTAAAAAAGCCTGTCCGGACGCTTATCTGGCTCACTGTGTTGAGCAGTGACAGTTATAATATCTGCGTTTGGTGTAGCAGGTGCAGATACACTACAGTGCTGCAGGTACGACCTGTCAGGGATCCAGACATGTTTATTCATCACATCGTCGTGCCTACTTTAACAACTGTCGTCAAACTGGCCTTATAACATTTAATGACATCTTCATGACAAGCACCACTTCAGTTTAGTTCAAGGTAATTTTTCATGACACCAATATAAAAGCATTTCACAGTGTAAGAATATTTAAAGGAACAGTTCACCCCCAAATCAAAAATGTTTTATCCTGCAACAATTAATTGATTAATAGATTGATAAATATAATTGCACACAGCTGCTGCAGAGGACTCACAGCCTCTGTACATGTAGTTTTGTATTTTCTATTTTCTTTACTCCTCCATGTCAGTAAAGTGAATATCTTTGGGATGTGAATAAAACAAGACATTTAAGAATGTAATCTTTGGTTTTGGGATAGGCTGATTTTTATTTTTTTTATTTTTTCTCAATTAATTGATTAGTTGTTTGGTGAGTTAAAATATCAGAAAATGGTGTAAATGAGCTGAAAATGCTGAGCACTGTTCCCCAAAGCCCAAACTGACATCCTCAACTGTCTTTTTTGTCTCAAAGATCTTCAGTTTGTTGTGCTAGAGGACATTTGAGATGCTAAAACCAGAGAATTTAGACTGAAAAAAAATAATAATTTAATAGTGGATTGATTCATCAACTGATCATTGAATGTAGTGGAGGAGAATCATAAAACAGCAGAAAATGGAAATACTCAAGTAAAGTACAAGTACCAAGTACAAGTACTTAATTACTCTCCATCACTGCATAGAATTTCAAGACTGACCTAAAACAGAGCTGGACATACAGGATACAGAGTACGATAAGGCAGTTCTCAGTGGTGGTTTACTTGAGTAAAAGTAGCAATACCACAGTATAAAAGTACTTTTTTTCAAAATTGTAGTTAACTGAAAGTACATAAGTACTATTTCCATCAAAATACACTTAAAGAACTAAAAGTAAAGTACTGTAAGGAAAATTATTATTGGATTATGGTTATTGATGCATTCATATGTAAGCATCACTAATGTAGCAAGTAAAGTTAGAGCTAATTTTAACTACTCTATATACAACCAAATAGTTTAATTTATGATAATACATCATGATTTATTGGTTGATTGTTGTTGAAAAGTAATGATAATTTGTATTAATTTGAATATGTAAAAAGTAACCAGTAACTTCAGCTGTCAGTTAAATGCAGTGGAACAAAAAGTACAATAATTTCCCTCTGAAATGTAGTGTAGCAGAAGTATAAATCAGTAGAAAATGGAAATACTCAAACAAATTGCAAGCACCTTAAAATTGTAGTTCAGTACTGTGCCTCAGTAAATGTTGTCACATTTTTCTACTGGTAGTTTCACAAAGAGAGGGTGTAAATAATGTGTTAAGGACGATGTTACCTTAAATTTACTGTTGCTTAAATTACATTTACTATGCTGACTACTATGCCGTGGGCTTCAATGTGCAAAAGGAAAAAAAATTTAAACTTAAATAGTTGACAAATCAATCTTAGTTTGAGGTCCACTTACTTGCTCTGGGGCTTTCAATCGTATCACACAGTCTTGAAGATCAGATAGAGTTGCAAATGCTTTGTTTTACAGGTCCGTAGTTTCTCAATAATCACTCAATAATACTGAAAAGAGCCATGTGATTTGTTACTAAATACAGGGAACATAGGAATGTACTTGAAAGAAAACCTCCATATTATATTTTGAATTTGGTTAATGGTCAAGGTCACTGTGACCTCACATCTGTCCCATTCGCGTGAATACGATATCTCAGCAGGAACACCTGGACGCAGTTTAATTATGTCCACATGGACTCAAGGATGAACTGATTAGAATTTGGTGGGCAAAGTGGCCGTGCCTCAAGAATTTATTCTATTCTGGCTCTGCACTGACCAGCAGATTGTGTGCAGCAGAGTGGGGAGTGCTGAGATGATGGTAAGCTCACCCAGTTGCACCACAAGCTGCAGGGCTATGGAGCTGCAGGGACCTGCCATGAACTGCTCTCACTGCTCTTATTTATTGAGACAACCATGTCTGCATCTTCAAAGATTCTAATTGCAAAAGCTTAGACAACACAATAAATGTGTCCCTTCTGCTGTCATGCTTTGTTTACCTATTCATACCTATTGTGATTTCAATCATAATATAGTATGTTGTGTTTATTCCTTTGTGTTGTTTCCTCTCTCCAGGCCTGACCACTCCCCCTTTCCCCTTTCCCTTGTGGTGAGAAGGCGCTGAGACGATGTTTTATGCCCACTTTGTTCTCAGTAAACGTGGGCCGCTGGCCAAAATCTGGCTGGCGGCCCACTGGGACAAGAAGCTGACCAAAGCACATGTGTTTGAGTGCAATCTGGAGAGCAGCGTGGAGAGCATCATCTCACCCAAGGTAATTTCTCAGGTTCTTCAGGAGTCATCACTTTCACATGGACATTTAAGTGTCCTTTTTTGTTATCATATGTTTATCTACAACAGTCATCCTATAATTACAAGTCTCTGTTTTGGGAACTGATGATGGTATTTTAGGCTCAACACTCAAAATCTTAACAGAAGTTAAAATATAACAAATTTCTGGTCACCTCTTTTGATATTTGTTAATGTATTCAGAAAATTAATCACAAAATGGATCATTTTAAAAGTTTACTGTTACTGTTAAGTCACATTTAACACTGTACAAATATGATGTATTACCTAAATTTGGAATTTCAAGACTTTTAGCACTGATATTTCTCTGACTGTCTTTTTTAGTCAATTAATGCTGTGAAGACAGCTTTGTATCATTTATTGCTGAAATGTATTGATTGATTTAGAGTATTACAGGATATTATTCTCACAATTTTGGTAATCAGTGGTTGTTTATAAAGTAAAATTAGCAGTTGATTATGTTGTCTCACACATTGCTAAATTTACAGTGTAATTACTTTATTTGCATATTACTCCAAATATAATATTTAGAGTTCCTTGTTCCTGCAGGTTACACTTAAGTAGGCAATTTTTACACCTAAATCAGGGCCTTTGTAACATGTGGTGGTCATTTTTTATTGGTTTTGATTGGTTTATTTAACTGAATATTCACAATCCTGTTGGTACGCGATGATTCATCATTTTATATTAGACAGATTTATTTGTTATTTCATGACTGCACAATAGTAATGGCAGTTTTGAGTATTGACACAAAATTTACATAAAAACCTGCTGATTTATTCTACAGTATCATCTCTGATCATTTTTACCTTTTTTAAATATTATTTTTACAGGTGAAAATGGCTTTACGGACATCAGGGCATCTGCTGCTGGGGGTGGTGAGGATCTACCACAGAAAGGCCAAGTACCTGCTGGCGGATTGTAACGAGGCCTTCATCAAGATCAAGATGGCATTTAGACCAGGTCAGGGACAAAATGTAACTTTTAAGTCAAACCTGGGCTCCCCAAAACCATCAGCAGTGACTGATTCTATGCTTTCCTCTCGGTGTTCATGTTATGTGCAGCGTCAGTCCGAAATTGAAGCCTTTCTCACGTCCCTTTAGAAAGATCATGTGCAGTTTTGTTATCTATGGAAATACTAATTACTCAGACATAAACTCAGGTGCGCATGCCAAAATATTTAATATTTTCTTTAGTGTAATTATGACATTGTGCAGAGTTTATACATATTTACATGTAGAGTGAAAGTATGCAACAAGTTCTATTCACCAACATGCAATACTGTTCATACTGTATAAATAAATATATTGACTCTTTCACCTTCCCCTTTAATACAAAAAAAGCAATTGTATTCAGGTATTTAGTTGAAATTACTTATTGTTAAATTGTTCTTACCGGTGTGCCCTCAGTTGTTTGTACCTTTGCACTCATCTTTAGATCTTTATTTAAACTTTCCTACATTGTGGTGTTTCAGGTGTGGTGGATCTTCCAGAGGAGAACAGAGAAGCAGCCTACAATGCTATCACACTGCCCGAGGAGTTTCATGATTTTGATCAGCCACTTCCAGACCTAGAGTGAGCAAAATTTTTTTTTTTTATTGTCATTAACGGAGGAGGAAGATTTAGAGAATGACATGCAACAACAAAGTTTATTTTAATAAATGCTGGAGGGTCTTAAAGCAGAGAATGCATTTGGGGCACTTGTAGCCATTCTAACATGCAGCAGTAAATTCATACTTAATGTATGCTGCACCAAACTTATGGGTTTTACTTGGCTTGGCTTGAGTTCGTTGGATTTTTTTGCAGTGGAGCTTTTGTCAGCTGGGCTGCTGGTCTGCTCATCAGGTCTTTTCCTTTTCAACAATGTGTCCATTTTTGCACCAAATTTCAGCAGAGCAGCTTTGTGGCAGTCCAGGTCAACACTGAGAGCTTATGACATGATGAATGATGATTTGACTAACAGGCCATTAGAGAGATGGGCATGGAAAATAAGATATCGATATGTTATATGTTAATTTAAATTGTCAAAGCATAAATATATTTTAGAAGCACTCTTCATCCTTACACTGCTTCAAAAAGTGCTGTAAATACATGAAAGAAAATTGACAGTGTGGTGTGTTTTGTGCAGTGACATTGACGTTGCTCAGCAGTTCAACTTGAACCAGAGCAGAGTGGAGGAGATCACCATGAGAGAGGAGGTGGGCAACCTCAACCTGCTGCAGGACAACGACTTTGGTGGGCATCTTTCTTCTGAGCGCACTTTGTTCAGTGATATCATGCTACATAATCGCATTTTTACACATCAAGTTTGAACCACTAGATGTGCTTCTTGCCGTTAGTTGAGAGTGTAACTCCAAACACTCACCCACATTCATCACAATATATACTGTAAGGATACATTTCTGTTGTGCAGCTGACTTTGGTATGGACGACCGGGAGATGATGCGGGAGGAGAGTGCGTTCGAGGTTGACATCATGGGAGCGTCAGCTTCTAACCTGCTGCTGGAGGCCGAGGGTGGAACTAACCAGATGGCTGACAAGTCCAACCATCTGGAGTACGACGACCAGTACAAGGACGACTTCGGAGACAACCCCATGGAGAGCAATGAGGGAGGCATGCTGGGTAGGATCCTGTCAGTATTATGGGCATGATATGTGTCTGCACATGGTTGTGTGGTTTTATTCTATTTATGTTTTATTTATTTTTGATATTTTAATATTTTTTTTACATTTCAAATCCAATATCTGAATACTAAGAATTAAAAGTTCATTGCTCTTTGAAAGAGTGTACATGCATTATTACAGATTATATTATTAAATCAGCACCATAAAATGGTCTTAAAATGTCATAACTTTTCATTGTTTCATCTGATTCCATTTTACTACATCTGTAAGTGATACTATGTATCCTCTTAAATGGTAGCTCAAGTGTCAGGGCTGTTATTTTTATTGAAAGTTGCTGTCATCACATGTGTTTTAGCATGTAGTTTGTTGTGCAGTATGTACGTAGTTTTTTGAGCAACCTTTTATTTTTATTGTTTATTTCTATTGTCTTATTGCATTCAGGTATATATACACATACACAAAAAACAAAACACCAGAAAAAATTAGTAATTTGTAAAAGTATTGTGTCAAAAACATTATTTTTGAATGCTGTGAATGATGTGGAGAGATTGTATCCTCTTTGTCAACATGCTAATTACATTTTGCTCTTCAGAAAGACTGTTGAAGACAAAATTAGGCACTTTTCATGTTGATAAATTCCTTGTTGCGTGCTGTATTGACCATGAGCTCTCCTGTTCATGGAGCCATGCCAGCAGTGCCTACATGTACCAGGATGATCTTTTCTCTCTGTGTAGTGGACAAGCTGCTAAGTAACGAGGATGGAGGTGGCATCTTTGACGACCCTCCTGCCATCACAGAAAGTGTAATGATGCCTCAGGACCACGGAGATGATGACGACGACTTTGATGCTCTCTCAGGTCAGTTCCACAGCAGATAACTTCAGCAACAGAACCTGAAAAAAGTGTTTTATGTTGTGTTGCAATAGCTTTGGTTATGCCCGATTTAAATTACAGCACAGGTATCTACATATTATGACCTATATATCAACCATGGTGTTGTTGTGTGTTTTTAGCGGGAGCCCCAGATAGTCCAGACTCAGGCCCAACAGAGCCCCTACCAGCCATGGCAGACCAGGCAGAACAGACCGCCCTGGTTCACAATGAGGAAGAAACCTTCGCCCTGGAGCCGATTGACATCACAGGTAATGCAGCTTGTTTCAAAAGACAACTTAAGCGTTCCCTGATCTGTGCAATCAGTGACAATTCTACATTTTTGTCTACACAGGAACAGTGCGTTTACATATATATACTTTTGTTCTCTGAGCTGATTCATCTCCGTCTCTCTGTGGTCTGTGCAGTGAAAGAGACGAAGGCGAAGCGTAAGAGGAAGCTGATTGTGGACAGTGTGAAGGAGCTGGACAGTAAAACCATCCGTGCACAGCTGTCTGATTACTCTGACATTGTCACCACACTTGACCTGGCACCTCCCACCAAGAAGCTGATGATGTGGAAGGAGACTGGAGGTGTCGAGAAGCTTTTCTCTCTCCCTGCTCAGCCCCTCTGGAACGCTAGGCTGCTTAAGGTAACCTAACAGATACATTGTTATTCAGGGATGATTGTACAAAGTAGCTTTGTGATAACCTGCATGTTCTCTATATCTCACTCTTGGCTTTCTCTCCTCTGCTCTCTCTAGATGTTTACAAGGTGTCTGACTCCACTGGTGCCAGACGAGCTGAGGAAGAGGAGGAAAGGTGGAGAGGCTGATAGTCTGGATGAGTTCCTCAAGGATCTGGAGAACCCAGAGGTGCCCAGAGAGGAAACAACAGGGCACCAGCAGAGAGACATCATGGGTAGGAAATGGGTGTTTGTGTACATTTATTCATCTGTAGAAAAACATTACAGGAACCAGTGTTTATCCTTTCATTAAGTTGTTATAATCATCAGGGAAATACCTGATTAACAAGGAATTATTGATTTGTTTTCTTACAATAAATGTCTAAGTCCAATTTTGTCCATGTGAGTTTTTCTAACATGTACAGCCTGTCCATTTCTAATCCAGATCAGACCATCATGGAAGAGGCCAGTGTTCTGCAGACTTCAGCTGTGGAGGGCAGCAGGACAACGCTGGACGAGTCAGTCATGCCACCTCCATCCCAACGTGGCCTCAAACGCAAAGCCCAGGACACAGAACCAGCCCTGCCTGTGAGTGCAGATGTCACCCTTATGAGTACATTCTGTGTTCACTGAAGCAGCATCATTTTCTGTACCTGATATCAAACCATATTTGATGTCAGGACTCAAATAATTCCTCTCTATTTCCTCTTTTTTTAAATACTCTCTTTGTCCTCTTTACCAAATCCACTAACCTCACTATTACACTCTTTTGTGAAGATGGGAGCTTTGGACCAGCAACAACAGCCACAGCAGCCACAGGGGCCCAGAGCCTCTAATGTTTCTCAGCAGCTGGAGCCGTCCAATGTGGAGCTTCCCCCGGAGGAACCCACCAACATCAGCCAGCTGATAGAGCTGGACCTGCTCGGTGACAAGGACAAGAAGAAGAGCGATGACGACTCTGATGAAGAGGTGAGATTAAAAACTTGTACACTTGTACTTGTGTGATTTTGTTTTGTTATTTTATGGTTTTTTAAATCCCGTTTCACTTATGTATTCAGAGTAAGCTAACAGAGGATGGGCACAGACTCATTATAGTGTTTGTAACTGTGTTTTTCTGTGTCAGGAGGAGGAGGCACAGGGAGGAGACCAGGACCAGGAGGAGAGGAGGTGGAACAAGAGAACCCAGCAGATGCTCCATGGTCTTCAGGTATGTTCACATCTCACTGGGAGAACAAGAAGCTGCTGAACAAGATGGTTTCTTGTTGGTACAGTTTGGGGGAGTTTTTTAAGTTTTGGTCACATCCAAAATCATTTTACACCTCAAATTTAAACCATAAATGAAACGTTGGCTGTGCATGCTTATGTTACATGTTTTTCATAATTCAATTCTGTCTATTTAATTCCTTCTTTATTCAGGCAAAGCCACAGCTGTTTGTATTAAGGCAGAATTATACTGATGCAGTTATATCACTTTCATTGTTAGAATTTTAGCTTATCATATGCTGAAGGGCTGGACGATACGGTATATATAATGTCTCAATATTTTAGTTCCAGAAACATTCTGATTCCTTTGTGTCTTTCTGTTCGACATTCTATGAAAACAGCAAACAGTACTCGTCACCACCTACAGAAGTCTGGGTTTACTAAGCCTACTCAAACTGCTAACATGAACCTTACAAAGGACCACAAATGCAAAAGCCAGACTATCAACAAATGAAACAGCAAAGAAAACAAGAAAACATTTAGGAGTGAACGCCACATCACTTTCAATTCATGGGAAAAGTGAAAAACATACTATTAAGGAGGGCTGTCTTACGTTGCATTAAATTGCCTTCTCTGTATTGTTTTACATAAGTTTACATTTGGGCCACCACAAGTGTACCACTAAATCAAGGGGCTTGGTGGTCCAAGGGGCCAGTGCATAAAAATATTAGTGTCTATCCCTGTAGGTGATTCTGCAATGTACAGTACTGATGATCTTACAGAATATAGTGCATTGCAGTAGATTAAACTACTCAACAGTAGAGCTGGGCAATGTGGACAAAATCAAATATTTTTATATTTTTGACCAAATACCTTGATATCGCGACTGTATTGTAGGAATGACTATTGGTGCTTTTACAAAATATTAACACAAAGAGATTTTCAATAAATAATCATCTGTAATGTGTTTATCATGACTAAGTGGGTAAAAGCAGCTAGAACAGTTTGGTAAGTTCAGGAAATTACATCACTTTACTGTAATGCAGCCTTTAAAACCAGGAAAGACTTATACCATACACCATCTATCTAGACTCATATCATGATATTGATATAATATCAATTTATTGTCCAGTCCTAATCTGCCGTGTGCAGTTAGAGCAGCAGGTGAGGAAAAACGCATACAGTAATAAGTAGTTAATATTAATGGTTGAGGGGACATAGCTTAATGTCAAAGTTTTTAAGATGTCTGAGCCTTCCTATCTTGACTCTCTATCTCTCTCTCACGTTGCCACAGAGGGTGATGGCCAAAACAGGCGCCCAGTCGGTCAGCCTGCTGGATCTGTGCAGGAACAACAACAAGAAGCAGGCCGCTGCCAAGTTCTACAGTTTCCTGGTTCTGAAGAAGCAGCAGGCGGTGGAGCTCGTCCAGGAGGAGCCGTACAGCGACATCATCGCTACGCCCGGACCTCGCTTCCACATCATCTAGAAAAACACAACTTTACAACTCTAGTCAGTACTCTCCACAACACAACACTGTCAGTTTGTCAATTTAACAAATGTTTAATTTATTTATATGAATTTGTTGACTTTGTTTTTTGTGTAATGTGGAGTTTTATCTATCTGCAATATCTACATGTTGAGCAGTAGTGGGAGGAAAAAGGTCTGAATAACATGGTTGTAATCATTTAGAAGTTTTTTTCCTTGAACAATTCCACATAGTGAGGAGGATTGCAACTTCAAACAAGCTATTTGTTAATATTTATTATTATTTTTTATTATGTATGGGATCTTTTCTTATTAAGACTCACTTTATTGCTCATTTATATTAAGTTAGTTTAATACAGTAAGTTTTGAATTGCTGTCTACCCGCTGTTGGTTGTTTCTACGTAAATGTCATCAACTTTGAGAAGCACTTCTTCCCTCAAGAAGCTGTTGTGTTGCAGTGGAGGTAAAAGGAGTCTTATTAGTCTTACCAGGATATGTTTACAGTGGGAGACAACTGTGTGTTGACACAGAGATGATAACTCAATCAATCATGTTACTCTGAAACTCATCTGTCCCATTACTGCAAGAAACATTTCTCATCTGATGGTTCTCATGTACACTGACTTTAGCCAAAAGGAGCATGCAGTATATCCAGTCTCTGCAAGAGTACATTTAAACAGTTTCTACAGTAGTGATCTGCAGACTCAACCAGCAATTAATCATTATACAACTGTAGTGTAGCACTTAAAAGCATTACCAACTCGAAACGTGTTGTTTTTGCAAATGCTTTGCTTGCATCATTGACTGTTTGCGCTTCACAAGTCAGCAAACTATAGCTGTGTCCCAAATCCATATTACATATTAATTCTAAGCAGGATTTGTACTGTAGGGTGCTCACACTGGAAAAGTGTCAAAATAAAGTATGCACAAAACTATGTGCATATTAAAAGCTAGTGATGCATTGATTGTGAGCCAATATGATATTTAAAATAGCAAATTGGCCGATAGGCAGTGGTTTTTTTGTGGTTGTTTGTTTTTGTTTTTTAGTCCCTCTTTTGTGGCAGAGAAGTATTAATCTTTTTTTTTTTTTTAAATCACAGCACCAGTTTTTCTCTTAGAACATACCAGAGTTGTGTCCATTCAATGGTTTCTTTCCCAAAGCAGCAGCTGGGTATGCTACAGTAGCGACTGTTGCCTTAATCTGACCACAAATAACTATCACAACATTTAGTGAGGCAGAATTGCTGCAGCACAACAGATAAACATAAGTCACTGTCATCAGTGAATGTCATCTTATTTGCAGATAGGCCGACAGCAGCCAACTGGGCTTAGGTTGGGTTGATAAAGTGGTGCATCCCTATAAAAAAAACAGTTCTTGCTGTTGCACATTGTTCTCCTACGATGCAATATACCAAGGATATTAAGGAGATCCAGTATTTTGTTTTGTTTTTCTTTGTAACGTTTAATTAGCTGTACCACTGAAAAGCTGCAGACTGATTAATGTACACTTATTGTATCATCTGTGTGGTAATTTATTGTATACAAAATGCAAAATGCATATAAGATTAGTGAATAATACATACTGTACGTATAATTAATATGTACTATGGACTTGGGGCATAGCTCAGAAAAAAAAGAGCTGAAAAGTTTCAACATATAGATGATGTAAACATCAGTGGTCAGTCATACATGCATGCTCTGTCCTGAAGTATCTTATATGGGTGGACTTGCTCCAAAAAACATTTTTCTTGCCGTGTTGCTCTTTTATTCTTGAAATTACGTTAAAGGGACAGTTCAAATTATTTGAAGCAGGGTTGTATAAGGTACTTTTCGAGTGTACAGACGATGCTTGTCAACACACCTCTGGTTTGGAGAAGCGGAGAGGAGTATCAACATGGAAGCTAAGCAATCTACTGCTGTGGACAGGGCCAGCAGCAGAAGGTATTGTAGCCACTTAAAAAAGGCCCACCCACAAAAATCAATACCAGTTCAAGTTTACGATATATTTAGGATATTTTCACAGCTTTACCTTGCTGTCAGACAAGTCAAAAAAAGGTTTTCTGATGGGAAACTGACGTCAAATAAGCCAAATATCGCTCTCTTCAAACTGACCAGACTCCATTGTCATTAAGTCATATTACCTTGCAGAAAATGGCAGTTGCTGGTCTATCTCTGCCTTGATCTATTTGTTTGTGCAATTGTGTGACATTGATGAGTCTGAACTTACTTTTTAAAACGCAGAACAACCCCACTTGAAACAACCTGAAACATCCCTTTAAGTATGTTATACAGATTCAATTTATCCAGTGTCCCTTTTATATATGGATAATCATTTAAATACAACAGGACAACATACAGTAATGTATTATCTTGATAATTAAGACTCTTCAACAGTAACTTCTGACAGTGTAAATCAAGTAGATAATCTGTTCAATACTCATATATTGATATAATAGATAACAAGAAATTTGTTGTTTTTTATTTATATATCTATAGTTGATTTTTAAACATTTTAAGAATGACTTGAGGTTATCAAGTTAAGTCTGAATGGATTTGTTATGAAAGTTGTCTTTTGGACTCTAAACTCATTTTACTAAAATACTACAAGCTGAATTTAGCAGACAAAAAACAAAAAAAGCACACAGCTAACAGTAAAAGTCATTGTGACCACATTTCTTCCTTGTGCTTCTGCAAAGACAGCTGAATGCATCGTTTTTTGATATCCACTTCCATATATACTGTACTTTATAACATGTCATGTTTGAGTGCATCTTAAATTTTAAACTATGTGCCTGTAAACCTGCTTTTTTTTATTTTGTATAAAAGCCAAGACAAATCGTCTCAGTCTCAAAAATATTGGTATGTTTCTGAACAGTTTCAATCCCATGCCTGTAAGTCTGAAGTCCTGGAGTTTTTCAAAATAAAACAAATACCATGACCAGTATTTTAAATGGCATTTTGTGTAACACATTGATTTATTCTATGCAGTAAGGTTGTTAAAACAGAGCAGTATAATTATTTTAGATTGGGTTATATTAATTGAGGACATCATCGACATTTTCAAATAATATTTACACAAAAAACTAAATGTCTTAAGTCTCTGTCTTCCTGCTGTACTAGGTATTTGTAACTGTAGGAGCGGGCGTATTGTCTCTCTGTTTCTTGTGTCGACTTCTTTTCCTCTTCTCGCCCTCCCCCGTCTTCTTCAGCGGTGGTGTTGGGACACCTTTCTTCTTCTTCTTCAGGCAGCTCAGAGGGTTGGGGTTGCTCTGTTTCCTCTTCCTCTTCTTCCCCCGCCTCTCTCCATCCTTCTGGCCGATGCCCTGCTCCTCTTTCAGGCTGCGGATGTTCTGCTGCTGGGCCGGGCTGACCAGCTCTCCCAGCTGGACGGCCTGGACATGGTCGAGGGACGTCTGCGAGGGCTTGTCCAGCACAATGGTGTTGAGGATGATGTAGAGCAGAGGAACACCTGGGATTTTCTTCAGGCCAGCTGTTACTGTGTGGTCCTGCAGATGGGGGGGGGGGGTGCCGGATTTATATGTTAGTTATTTTCAACATTAGTGCTCCATTTGACTCCAATTTAAATTGCCCTAAAGAAAATGTCTCTTTCTAAATTTGTAAATGATTATATGATGAGTCCTTAACTGATATTTAATAGCCTTTCACTATTTTAGGAGGTCTATGGGTTCATTAAGTTAATAAATCCCGCTTGACATGACCCATAGCAAACAGGACCCTCCAACACTGAGGACAAAACAAACCTCTGAATCAATGATTCTTCCTGACTTCATTTGTATAATCATCATTTGTGGCAATCTTTGCTTCCTTCTTCCTGATCTCTTTGGCTGACGCCCCTTAAAAAGTCATTGTCCCCTTCACAGAGTCAGCATGTTGTCTTTACTTTGGTGACAAAAAAAGACAAAATATTCCAGACTGTTTTTTTGTGTTGCGTTTGTTTTTCTCAAGTTGCAGTTTCTTATGCCAGCCAGTAAGGTTGGGGTGTTACAGTATGTAGGCTGTGTTGTGGATCATTACAGAGGTCAACAAGTTAACTTATAGACACTCATTTGCCATTTATTAGGTATAATATATGCAATATCCCTGCAATAAATCCTCCCTCATTATAGAACTGGATCACACTACAAATAACAATGAGTATTGCTAATTTTTAATGACCAGGAGAACATTTAAATAACTGCATTACTCACAGATAATAGACACCTGCCATATTGGTAAACTGACCTCTCCTTTCCTCACCATCTGCACTTATTTTCTCACTCCACGCTGTTTCTGTTGTTGTGTCACATTCCTGTGGTGCAGCTGAACAACACACATGTTAAATTATTGTCTGTTTGTGTGTCACTAGAAGCACACTCCATCATCGAGGAATATGATAGACTGTTTATGAGCCAGGGTGTATTCATTATGAGTTTATAATGCATTTAAGTAACACTATTAAATATTTTATTGAACAATTTTCTTATTGCTATTGATGAAGTGCCTATTGCAGATACATATTGACAACACCTCTATAACAATTGTACTCTTAATGGGGGTAGGATTTACTGCAGGGCTATTATTACACTACATCACTGTTAGTAAAATGTGCCTAATAAACTGGCGACTAAGTGCATGTGAAAACTCAAAGACGATAATTCTCTCAAGTCCATTTCAAGGTTCTCATTTCATTTTTCCTCCGCCTGATGTGTGTCTGTGTGAACAGGATCTCATACCTGTGTAGCAACAAAGTAGTGGTGTGGATTTGTCTCCCCCAGCATGGACAGCAGACACTCTGAAGCAGGAACAGGGCTCTTGAAATGTGGACACTTCCTCGCCTGAAACCTCTGCAGGATGATTTTGGCTCCATACAGCTCTTTTCCCAGAGTCTCTAGTTCTTTGAGTGCACAACTGAGAATAAACACAAGTAAATAATGATGGAATATTAGATAAGATCGGATGTTTTCACTCGACCTGTACGTACAGTA
>JAJHUR010082200.1:18074-36958 GCA_027495735.1 Lutjanus campechanus
TTCTTCTTAAACTTCCGATTTACAAACTGTAAGACAAATATAGAATTTAATTTAATATCAATCAACAGACACCATATAAAAGACATATTATACATACAGCAACAACAAAACATTAATATTAGAAGATTATATGTTATATAATTTTAATAAATTAGACAGAGTAAATTGTAAAATGAATAAAGCTGAATAAAAAAAAGATACAGATTTTTTTGGACACCTTTTATTAAAAAAAAGATGAGATGGGGAGCAAGAGTACAAGGATACATTTTTTGAACGAGGATGTAAACTGTAATTCTAAATTCATTTTGTTTGATTAAATAACCTATAACTTTTTAATAAGTTAAGTGCACTGTTTTACGTTATAAAAAGATAAATAGCCTAATATATTGTTATAAGAAGAAAAACCTCTTGTCTCTTAGATATGTTTGCATTGTGTGATAAGGTAAAAAAAATCTTGTTATAACAAACTTTTCAAGTTATAATGTGATATAGAGCTGCAATCATTAGTCAACTAGCCAATTAATCAATACGTTGATTGAAAAAAAAACCATTTGCCAATTATTTTGATAACTGATTACTCATTTCATTCATTTTTCAAGCAAAATGTCAAACCTTTGTTTCAGGTTCTTAAATGTAAGGATTTGCTGCTTTTCTTGTTATTTATGATAGTAAATGAGGAGTATTAAATTTTTGGAGAGTTGGTTGGACAAAAATCAACAATCAATCAGCAGGTTAATCAATAATGAAAATAATTGTTGGTTGCAGCTCTACCGTGACTTTCTTTTTCTACTTGTTTATAATAATAATAATAATAATAATAATAATTATTATTATTATTATTATTATTATTATTAATATTAATATTATTTGGAGGTGGAGTTTATACTCTCCCCGCCCCTCTCCTCTGTTTTCCCGGAACCGGAAGTCTTCCTTCAGGTGGCTCGACAGCAGCAGGCAGCAGCCTCGTTCTGGCTTGGTGACACTTGTCGCCTCTGAGTCACAGCTAACGTTAGCTCGGGTCGGGCCCGTGTGGCTTGAGTTGGAGCGTTTACGTTACCTTCCTCACTTGTACAGTAAATACTATGGCGGCCGCGGATCCCCGGTCCTCGAGTGACGGCGGGCCGGCCAGTAGAGGAGGATTCCCGGCCGGTGAGAGCAGCAACGACCGCGACGGGCCGGGCGGCGGCGGCAGCGGAGAGGGCGAGCGGGAGCGGGACCGGGCCACCTTCGAGTGTAACATTTGTCTGGACACTGCCAGGGACGCTGTCATCAGTATGTGCGGACACTTATTCTGGTACGAGCCGAGGCGGGGACAGGGGGGTGGGTTCGGTGTGTGGAGGTTGTTGTTTTTGTTTGGAGTGTAGTTCAGACGCGTATGCGGCCTCCTTTAACCGTCAGTTTGACTTGTCTCACGGTCCAGGCGGTACCAGTCTACTGTCTCCACAGCACTGTGTGTGGGAGATGACAGCGGCCAAGATGGCTTGCTAGAGAGGGTGTTGGTTTGTTGTTGTTATAAATGAAGTGAGGCTGAACTTCAACCCTGATTATAGACCGTGTGTTTACTGACTGAAGTGCGAGTGATCAAGATGGATCGGATCAAGGCTGATCACTCTATTTGCATATTGCTCTTGTGAGGATTTTTGTGGCCCAGGCTGATCATATATGGTTTGTTGTAGGTCGGAGGTCACAGTTGAAGCCAGTGTCTGGATCACACACTCTGTGACACATTAACATGTCTCTCCCAGTTTTAACTCTGTGGTGGTGATCATTTGCTGGTTTGAGATCAGGTCCATCCTCTCAGTCCAAACATGCCACAGTCAGTTTGTAAAACAGTTAGTTTATATTAGCTGATTTGGTGATAAGCAGAAAATCAAAACAAAACTGAAAACTGTTAGGCTTGAGTGGTGTCTCTTTTTTCATCCTGACTTTTTACCATGGTGTGCTGTATGTGAGGGTATTTGTGTGGAAAAAAAATAATTTAAAGATGGTAATAGAAGTCATTGTAGCATAATATGACATTGTCTGGGTTACAATGCTGTATGCAATTAGCCTTCTTAGACAAGTCTTGCTGGGTTTAAATACTTATGGCCCATACAATAATGAGTACGTAAGAAGTAAGCACCCTTATTCCATAGATTCTTGTTAAAGGACCCGATGACACTTTTTGCCACAGATACAAACACATCATTTGGCCGAATGGAGATGATTTACAGATGTATAAACTGTTTTTATAGTTGGAAGAAGTCACGTCAAAATAAAGTTATATGTGGCTATATTTTCATGATTCAGTATCTACGGCTTTAAAATGATTCGGGAAGCTTCAAGGAATTGAGAAAAACCGAGCAAGTAAACTAAGGGGGCTGAGGGAGCACCTTTTCCCAAGCTTAGTCTCAGGAGAGGCCCAAAGTCTCACACTTAGACAACCCCTGCTCTAATTAAATAAGTCATTTGAAAACACCAACTTGGGCTCTTGAAACTTGTGAAGGACATTTTATCTTTTAATTTTTAGGTTAGTTAACCTGAGAGAAGTTAAATTTTCATTTTATAATGAGTGTTAGCTGTAACCTAAGGTTGCACTTCAGCTGTGATTCTAGCTCCTTCTATCTTTAATCAAGACTTGCGCAAGACTCAACCTTCAAACCACTTTCTGTTGAAAATTGACACATTCACTCAGTCACGTGTGCGGCTCATTCATGAGTTGTGAGTGTTGACTAATGTGAGATTAGAGTCAAGAGCGTAGCATTGAGGTCAGACTTAAGGGCACTATAACCAGTGCCAAAGGAGCACAGAAGAAAACGGGACTCTTTACCTGTTGTTCACGTGCGTTTGTAGTTTTAAATGATAATGATCTGCGGGGGTGTTCACGTGTGTTATGGCTACAGAAACAGGTGGAGTTTAAGGAAGATGCTCCTGCTGTCTACATGTGAAGTTCATAAACAATGACTAAGGATGTTATCTCAGTGTTTTGAGCTGCCTAAGACCATCATGTACAAGATGTCACAAACCTTCACCTAAAGCAGGGATTTTAGGAATGTGTTAAGAATTTACTGTTACATTACTTATTTTGTCTTTTATTAGAAAACAATAATTTCATTTTTGTGGTAAGGCTCAAAAATGAAAACATAAAAACTGGATTTTTATTTAGCCCAACTGGAGAACTAAGATATGACCAAAAGGCACACTGATTTACAGCAGCGTTCCTGACACTAAATTCTCTCTTTCTGAGCCTAAAATAAAAGTTGACCTTGAGAACAGACAGTTTTAAGAGAGGTGATTATTTTGTTGACAGGTTAATGTGGCTACTTTCTGTCTCATCGAACCAAAATGTCATGTCAGGCAAATAAATCCGGCAACTGACTTGCTGACCAGTCAAGTAGTAAAAAACAAACTATGAGCTATTCTGTTATTTGATTAATTGCTAAAGTAACTGGTAGGAAAAAAATGTGCTGTGCTCTTAAGTGTGGCTTTTTCTGCCTTTTTTCAGTTGTTACCTACAAATTGCTTTAATATTTTTCCTAATTGGGGAACGATGCTACGACTAAGAGCACTACAGCAGCACACTTGACACCAAAGGCTCCTTTTTTAAACCTAAAATAAAAGTTGACCTGGAAGACAGACAATTTTAAGAGAGATGGACAGCTGATTATTTTGTTGACTGGTTAATGTGACAATTTTCTGTCTCATCTACAAGGAGAAAGTTGTCATTTTTAGAGAATATAATATTTCTTTACTAAACATGCAGAGCAGTAGTAGGCATGAAGGAAAATGAGTGTTGCTCAGCTTTGAAGTGTGTTTTGTTTAAAACAAAATAAGTGTAAAATATGCACTAGAGTATTTATGTTCTTGGCCTGAAGATTTATTGTATGAGGAAATATTGGAGAGAACATTGTCTAACAGTGTTTTTCTGTTGCTTTATTGAATATTTGATCAGAGTGAGGGTGCTTTATTTTTTGTAGAAATTCACCTTACATTTTACACGTGCAGTTGCTATACAACCATGCACTGATGCTCCTGTGTTGTGGGGCTGATGTAACTCAGTTCCCATGTTACCCGTGTCGTCTCTCTCATCTTCTGAGTAATGTGATGAAACTGTGATGATGAAACTGTCAGCAAGGATGAAAGGTGCTGGCGTCAGATCACCTGCTGCAACTTCAATTCAAAATAGCAACTTAATTGCATATTAGCTCTTATTTCTAATAGAAGTTAAATAGATAAGTTGCTAAATCACATTCTGTCACATATATTTTAGATATTAGACTTAAACTCCATGCATCTGTCTGGCTGTGCATAGAACAAGTGGACATTCAACTTGCTTTGAACTAACTTATCTGGCACATCTGTTCATCCAGCTGCAGGAGAACAACTGCATTTGTTGTCGAAATGCTCACAAATAAAAAGACCGAGTTAGTTCAGTATCTCTGAGCCAGTGTAGCTTTTCTAGCAGCAGAAACACTTGCTGTAACCTGATACTCAACCTGCGTTTTATCCTCGACTGTGTTTAAATGGGACAGAAACACTATTCAGGAAACAGTAACAGATTCCTCAAGAGCAGACTGTGACTGAAATGTTAAGCATCAAGTGGAACTTCAGAAGCCCTGCTAGCAAACTGTACAGAGGTTTATACTGATTTGCGAGGACGAGACACTAACGTCACTTAAATAGTTTGAGGTTAATTGGTGTGTGACATCTTTACAATCCCTGAGTGAGAGTCCACTCAAGTAGACCTCCTCATCGTCACAGGCTGCTGCACGAGTACATTTTCTCCACCAAGACTGAATGAGAGCTCATTATGTTAGAAATGTAGAAGAGTGATATTAATGGAAAGTAAGATATGGAGGAAAATCAGCACATTAATACCATCCAGCAAGTCTCAGACTGGAAGGTTTAGAGAATGAAGCCTGTGTGTGTTCAGTGAAAGTGTTTGCATATGTAAAACCTTCAAGATACACAATAATCTTTGACCTCCAGGCCGGGAACCACTGGTTTAATAAAACATCATATACATTTTCAAATTAGTGCTGTTTTTGTTGTTGTTCTCACATTTTGGCCTGCGTGTCAAGTCTAGATATTAGCCTTTTCAGAGCCCGTCAGCTAGGGCTGCAACTAAAGATGATGTGCCAGTTATTTTCTTGATTATACGTTTAGTCTATAAAATGTCATTAAATTGTTTTCCCTGACCAACAGTTGAAAACCATCAAATACTCTGTTTACGATCACAGCCTCTCTCGGTCGGATAAAGGAAGCAATTTGAAAACATCGTTTTGGAATTATATATCAACATTATTATTAAGTTTTTTTCTCTTTCCTGATATTTAATGGACAAAATGATTCATCCAAGAAATTATCTGCAGATTAATTAAAATGATTATTAGTTGCAAGCCCCAGTCAAGTTTTTTTTATTTGGGTGGGGTTCAGGTGTTAAAACAGACTCCTTGGCTGGTAATTTATTGATTAACCTACAAAGGTCCATGGAGGAGGGAAACAGTCTTTAACAGTTCTTTTTTTACTTGGTAGTAAATATGTTTTTTAGTAGTGCTGCTTGAAGTTTGTCTCTTAAAAAACACATAAAAGGTTGAGTGTTGTGAAAGACTCAAAACCTTTTATTTTATAAACAAAATTGTCAAACATTCTCTGCTGTCACTCTGAGGATTTGCTGCCTTTCTTTGTTTTACATGACTGTAAACTGAATACGTTTGGGGTTAGGATTGTTGGTTGGACAAAACAAAAGATTTATCGATCCAAAAAGATCACTTGCAGATTAATCTGTAATGAAAACAGTTGTTATTTGCAGCCCCAAATTTAGGACGGTGGTTACATGCAGCGTGACATTTTAGATAAAGTTGTCTTGCCAAAAACAACCACAAAACAAAGTGTTTACTGAAACATTACTGTAGTCTTTGTCTACAGACACCTGATTAAGGTCAGAGCTGAGTAACTAGACAATAATCCAGTCTACGCTTCTCATTCATTGTTATGAAAATGAGACATTCAGTTGATGGCTCTTAATGGAGTCGGTGCGATCACTCTTCAGTCAGGCTTCACTGAACGGGTGTTGAGCCTCTCATTGGGAAATTAAGCAGTTATTTTCACGTCACAAGAGCTCGGCTATACATGTGGCCACATGTTAAATCGGAGCTGAATGGGTTGTTATGTTAACTTAGGCCTTTGGCTTTGTTCAGCTGTTTGTATCCACAGGAATGCCATTCTCAGCAGCAATCTGATAGCTGGTATTACACTAATGCTGCACGCACTGAGGCGAACTGTGTGAACAGTGAACTCTGTGTGTGTGTGTGTGTGTGTAAAAACCTGCAGACTGACATGAGGTCATGTTTTGCTTTATGGTTTGTGTGGCTCGGCTGGTTACTTTCTTCATGTTTATGTTGAGGCGTTCAGTCGGGCCCACCTGACCTGTGGCGAAGAGGTTTGAATGTTTTGTGGTTCTGAAAGTGTCAAAACAAGTCGTGCCTGTTCCTCTGCATGATCTGAGTCACTCTGCGGTTGAAGTTTATCTCTCAAGGAATCTCTGACAGAAGCATATAGAGAGACTAAGAACATGGTAAATTCAGAAATGATGTGTTTATACAGGAAAGACTCTTTAGAGAAAAAAATAATAGTTCAGAGCAACACTGTCTGTATTCGGTGCATCCACATATGCCTGAAACCATCTTCTCTGTCGAACAAATACCTTCAGCTTATGAACAGAGCTCTGCTTACATCATGGAAACCCTAAACTTAGAAATTTCCTGTCATGGATGAACTGCTTTACCTGACAGTGTGCTTTAATTAAGTGAGGTCTTGGGGCAAAACTAAGCCCAGAAAACATTTTATATTTAATTTCTATTAAACTGTGGTGCAGGATTAAGTTATTGAGAGCTGTCATACCTGCAGATTAGTTTGGTAAAATTGAAAACCACAAGGCAAATGCTAAAAATGTAAATTCTGTCACCTGAATACCTTAGTTGACTTTTGTCTGTCATATACTGTGCTGTAGTTTCTCTGTGGTTTTCTAAGCAAAGAGGAATAAGAATAACAAAAAATCAAACTATCCTGTTGGTGAATTAAATGTGTAAAAAATAAACTTTTTGTTTCCATTAGAGTAGTAATCTTAGGCACTCACCAACTGTTTTTCATAGTGTGTCACTCTTTATAGACAGTGCACCCTCTCGTATGTACACATGTTGAAGGTAAACTGCAGGAGGTAGTTTTGTCTATTTGAGAACAGCCATCTCTGCTTCTAAGCCATATTTCTCTGCTCAATATTTGAGGTGAAAGTTAACAGGGGTCAACACTAACTTTTAAAAACCTGGCACCAGCTTTTGGTCGCGGAAACTGAATATATGGTTGTTGTTGTTGTTTTAAGTCACCAAATATTTTGAGCAATGAAAGCCCGTTTTACACTGGACAAAAACCCACTAACACCTATCTGGCTTTTGTCATCAGTGGGAAGGGTACAATCAGCATTCACAGATCTACAGGTAATGTGTCAGTGGCATTTTAAAAACCTGCATATATGCTCTAATTTTAGCGTAAAGCTGTATAAGATACTTTCCAGTTGTGTTTTGTTTAAATGATTTATGAAAGTAACTTGTCATTCTGTTGGATGTTCTACCTTGAACAAGTGAATTTGACATGTCACTTATTGAGATGTATGTTAGAAATGCTTTGTAGTATCATTTTCCAGCCCAAGACTTCAATTTTTCTTTTGTTTTTTGTTCAGCTAGTGCTTTGTCAATTGAATCAATTTGCACATTTGTTTGTGATGTTGATGGGTTAGCCGAACTTGATTGTATTGTAACGTTATTGTAGCAGCAGCAACATTTGATGCTGCGATTCATTGCAATTCGGAAGTCAATAGCTCTGAGTCGATATTCCCAACTTGCAGTCTAAATGTGTCCCAGTGCACCTGGTCGGGAAAACACGGATGCAGCAGAGTGATGTTTGTATGGCAAGTTTCTGAACTTCACAAGCGTCTGCAGCAGCCGATTTCACAGATTAGCGCACTTTAAAAGAGAAAGGAGCAGCAGGATAGTACCGCATGTTTGCAGAGACTTTTGTCAACGAATGGACATGGAAATATTCACCACTGTGTCTGTTTCCTGTAAAACCATCAGTGTTAGGTTCAAAGGGATGTGCCGTTTTCCCCCTGAACCTGCATCCTGCACTCCCACAATGCAGCAGCAGGTCGGCCTGGCCGGCTGCCACACAGGCAAGACTGTGCTAAGTGCTGGCGACAGATGGAGTCAATTAATACTAACAATGGGGAGCAGGGATGAGTTTAATCAGCCAGCTCGTTAGGAACAGGTTGCTCTAGCCAGGTGGGCTTCCTCAGGCTGCAGATTCTCAGGTAACAAAGAAAAAACTGAGTTACCAAAAACACACTTAAGACTTCACATTTTTCTCAATTCATTGAGATTGTATTGATACATATAATCAATTGACAGGAATGTTGGTACTGTAAAGAAAAGAAAGTAGCTGCTGTGAGAATGCAAACTAATGTTTTGTTTGTCTCTGTCTCCACAGCTGGCCCTGTCTTCATCAAGTGAGTATTTCCTCTTTGCTTTGTAATACTTGTTAAAGGCCATGCAGGTGTTTTCAATATTCAGACTGATTAGACCTCAGCTGAAGTTGAAGTTGAAATGGCGGGTTGAGTGAAAGGATTCGTTAGTTTACCGAACATAAATCAACAACAACGTTATTGACCAATTTATTGTTTGCATCATTCATCTGGCAAAAAAGTCCAAACAATCACAAGTTCTGTATAATTTTACTTAACATATCTTTGGATTTAGGACTGTCGATGGACACAAAATTAATCTTCAACTATTTTCATAATAATCATGAATCATTTGTGTATCTTCCCACACAAAAACACCAAACTTTGCAAATGTTTCCAGATTCTGAAATGTGTGCCTGTCTCTGATTTGTACGACTGAAAATCTGTGGGTTTTTGTTGGTCAAACAAAATGTGAATATGTCACCTTCACCACTGAAAATAGGCTAATTTTGACAAAATAACTAATCAGTGAATCACTAAAATATTGGCAGAATAATCTGTGACAATAAACATGAATATCGCCCCCAAAAAGACAAATATTTCTGGGAAATTGACAGGAATTTTTCTTTGTTTTTACTTTAATAGTTTAAATGATTAAGTAAAAGAATTATTGATGGATTGACTGTTAATGTAAAGAATTGTCAGGTGCCTCCATTACAAATCTTTGTCACAAGTGTTTGATAACCACATTCGTTGAATCACCGCAAACTGATACACTGACATCTGAACTGATGTATCTTTTACTCCCTAATTTTGGCCCCAAAAATCCAGTGTTGAACTGTCACTGTGAATTTGCACAAATAGCAACATAATTGATGTTTTGACAGTCTTTGCTTCAAGCATCCTCCCATCAACCTGTAACAGTACCACCACCAGACTGCAAACTTCAATCTGTGCATGACTTTTTATTTTTGTTTGTTTTGTTGCGTGGTGCCAGTCCATGTGGTCTGTCTGAACTTTTAAACTTTTAAAATCAGAGCAGCACACACAGCAGGGTAGATACCAGTCAAACAGGGTGTGAGTAGGGCTTTTTACATCACCTCAGCAAGTTCACCTAATGAGCATGATGTAACCTCAGCATGGAAACTACACCTGTCAGCTGACTTAGTGCAGCTTAAACATGCTAATGCACTTAATGCCTCTTGTTTACTGCAGCTCTTCAACATGTAGATCTGTACGTTGCTCTCAGTATAGTAGCATTAACAGTATATAGATTCAACTAGAGATTAAAGCATATTTCAGAAAATGACTCACCTTTGATCTGAATTTTTTTGTTGTGAATGTATGAAAGCATCACTGCACTCACTGGGTTAAATCTTTATTTTTAGGCTATAGTAGCACAACACTTTCATAGAAAACTTTAGCTGTTATTTGTATTTAGACAGTAAGATGTATATTTTAAACATTTTGACATCTTTTTTCCTCCTCTCAGTGGTTGGAGACGCGGCCCAGCAGGCAGCAGTGTCCCGTCTGTAAAGCGGGCATCAGCAGAGAGAAAGTCATCCCACTGTACGGCAGGGGCAGCTCCAGCCAAGAGGACCCCAGGTACCCCACGAGAGTTTTCATCTGTGTGTGAATACTGTGCGATAACCTTGTGGTTGACTGATTTATTCTGTTGCTGTTCAGGTTGAAAACTCCACCTCGGCCTCAGGGACAGAGAACAGAGCCAGAGAGTAGAGGCGGGGTGAGTCAATCAACACATTTCTCATCATTGCTCATGATAACAATATCCTCTTTAATGTTTATCTTAATGTTAAACTTGATCTGTTTCTCTGTCTATGCGCAGATGTTCCAGGGCTTCGGGGACACCGGCTTTCACATGTCTTTTGGCATCGGTGCTTTCCCCTTCGGCTTCTTCACTACAGTCTTCAACACCAACGACCCCTTTCACAGAGCAGGTAAACATCTTGCAAAAGAGATGGTGACATTTCCCATTTAAATAAAATTCATAATACCCCATGAATTCTAGATGATATACTTACATGATGCATGTCGTCAAACAAATTTGTGTTTTAATCAAATTATCACAAACTAAACCGGAAACCTGATGGGAGTTAAAACAAGGGGCATCAAGGTTTTTGGTCATATTTTCTCTCCACTTCTCGGACTTTCTCCTCAGCATTCCCTTAAATATAAGCTGTTAGCTTCACCATGGCTACAGTTCTTGTCCTCTGCTTAGGTCTTCTTTCCTCCTCATACCATTAGTTGAATTGGATGTCTAGATTTCAGGCAAATATAAAAGGCATTTCTCACTAAGTTTTTGTGATTCTCATGGTAAAGCTTTTAATGTTGTTTTTGTCTATTGTTGGTGATAGCTAACCAAATAACTCGACCTCGAAAACCGTAGCTGAGCCTCACTGTTGCTGCCTTTACCTACAGTTCAATACAAGCCCATTAATTTAGAACTGTAAACAAACCTCTACATAGATCTCTGATTAAACTCTGCTACTAAAAGGTAAGCCACACCTTCTAGCCAATCAGAATCCAGAATTTTCTGTGGCCATGGTATAGGCCAACTGTAAACAAACACTTTGAGTCGTTCTAGAAATGTCAATAAATACATGTACCTAATAAATAAATGTGGTCTTACTGGAGATGGGATTATTCTCATTATTAGTGGGTAAAAAGCTCCATCTAAACACAGCTGTTGCCTTCAGGCGACACAATTAAAGCACAGATGCAAACACACTTCCCCCGGAGACACTCGTGTAATAACCTTTCCCATCCATCTCTCCCTCCCTTCCCCTCCGTCAGACCAGTATGCAGGTGATCACCAAGGTAACGGTAACCTCAACAACGGCAATAACAACTGGCAAGACTCCCTCTTCCTGTTTGTGGCCATCTTCTTCTTCTTCTGGCTGCTGAGCGTGTGATGGAGACCGGACAGGACACGATGAATGCATGGATGGATGGATGGATGGATGGTTCAATGAACAGGAGGGAGGAGCTCAAAAAAACAAACAAAACAAACACAAAAAAACTCTCACACACGTAACTCGAGCCACAGACACACACTCATTTTACATTTCTGAGCAGGTACTAACTTGGGAGAGAAAGTGGAGCGTTTGTGTTCGATTCCAAAACAAGAAATACAGGAATGATTTGGCTTTCTCCTCCTGGCAAAGGGCAGATTCACTTTAGGATACTCAGCTCCACCCACCTGCTTCATTGATTTTTTTTTTTTTTGTTTATGCAAGAAACACTCGCTGGAAAGAAGTGTTGCGTGAATCCCAAAATAAGTCATGTCAGCCCTCCGTCTCTACATGCACCTGTAGATATATGCACACAGAGAAGTCAAGTCTAAGGGGCTCACTGGTGGGGTTCAGAGACAGTATTAAGTGATCAGGGTGAGCTTTTATTTTTTAGTTTTTGTTGTCGAGCTGCAGAAAAAAGAGGTGGGTGGAGGATAACTTGGGGCAGTGACTAACTCTGTTTTGGTTTTCCACATTCCTCTTGAAGGAGTCACTTTATTCCTTAACTAGGGAGAACGAGGGAGGCACGACGTGAAAAGTTTCATGTAAGCAGGGTTAAAACAGGAAAGCGTGAAAAGGAAAGGTGTGAGATAATGTAGTGGTTGCTATAGCAACTCTTTCTTACTCCAAAAAAAGGCCAAAGAGCAGTGGATCGGTCATGTTAATATGTCGGGAGTGAAAAATGTAGTTGAATTATGTTCCTGTTTACAGTTCCCTCGTGAAAAGGACAAGTACTCCCAAGAAATTTGCTACTTTACTCTTGAAAACAGATGAACGGACAGACGGAAACAGCACAGATGGATGCATTTTTTATACATTTGTCTTAACAAAAAAAAACTGCCATTGCACTGTGAAGTCATTTGTACATGGAGCTGTCCTAAAGATTGGTGTGTGTGTATGTTGTTGTGTCTTTTCCCCACAAAGCTGTACAAACATGGATGGGTGTACTGTTTAAAGGGCAAGTTTGGGAGATTTTCACATCAGCATGAGCAACTTGATGCACAGAGTTTGTTAATTACACAGCAAAATTGTCCAGAAGAGAGAACTTCTGGCTAATAAAGTGGCTCCATGAGATGCTACACGGTGTGTCATAACGACAAGCAGAGAAATGAATCCAGGTGAAAAGGTCAGTACACTTCTGTCCTGGTTGATTTGTTGTTGTTTTTTTCCTGACTGTATGCGTCTGAGTGTCTGAGTGAGTGTGTATACATTATATATTTGTATATATGAATATTGTAAATGCTGTTTTTACGTGTTTTCTGAGTGGATGACCAGCTGTGGAGAGTGTGAGAGGACGAGATGGCCTCAAGATGCTTTTGTAAAGCGAGATCCGGTTCCTGGTTTTCAGAAACTTCTTCCCTTTTACTCAAGAAAAAATGCTTGCAGCCCACGGTAATAACTCTTCTGCCAGTCACCTCTCCCTTTAATTTAAATAAATGATGTTATGAGTGCAAAAAAGTTTGTCCTTCCCTGCTTATGTGAATTCACACGAGGATCTGTGTGATTTAACTCATTTGCTCTGGAAATGGAAACTGAAGTCCATTTCTGCCGATGTGATGCAAAAACTATCCTGTAATGAGTCAGTATCTCAAATAATGAGAAAGAAACTTGAAATGAGTTGTAACTCAATGTTGAGTTTACATCTCAAAATATTAAGTATCTCAAAGAGAAACTCTCAAGAATACAGACTTGGTATGTAACTCATTATTTCAAGATGAGTCCTGATTTTAACAGAGTTTCTCATTATACTGACTTACAGGATCTTTCTCCCCATCACACTGCCAGAAATCTTCTTCTATACTTCAGCACCAACTGAAGAGGCAATTTATCAGATTTTGCACAGGTTTTTTCTTACATATAAACAGTACTACTCCCCAATACCTGTAAAAACAGACTCTAATGTGTAAAATCAATGGAATTCCCCTTTAACTCTGTGTTACTCTGAAACGATCTAATGGGTCAGAGATGAAACTCGAGGTCCTCTGTGGGATGAACGAGATGGCTGCTGGGGCTCGTCATTTCATGCAAACCTGTCTGTTGAAGCTACACTTTGTATTACAAGGCTTACGTGACACTGAAACAAATGATGGAAGACACAGTTTGAGTCTTTTGACGGATTAAACCTGGAGACATTGTGCAAAACCATTGTGCAAAACGGTCTAGGAGATTAAAACTTGTTTAAAACACTGACTTGTTTTGTGTCATTATTTACATTTCATCAAAGGACTTGATTAGAGAATCTCATTTAAAAGGAAACAGTTTACATGTTTACTGGAGACACTACAAGGGTGAGAAACTGTGAAAAGGTGGATGGCATCCAAACACAGTTAACACTGGGTCATATACGGTCATATTTACAACTTTATTACATTATTTTCAATATAATCAATAACATTGTTGTCATAAAATTTTATTTATTTATAAAACAATCTTTTACAAATATCTAAAAGTAAGAAAAATATTTTACAATTGTTGGAAATGTTTGCTCCATCTGAAGAAATCATAGTCCTCTATAAAAGATTCTTAGCTGAAGTAGAAAAACCTAAATCTTTACTCGCATTAAAAGAAATTTAACAGGATTGGAGTGATGCATGTTAAATTAGTCCAAAACTTTCAGAGCAAATGCTGAGCAGCGTTAATGTTGAGCTGTATGAACAGAAACAAATTTAAAATGACAGAAGAAAATATTTTGAGACTTGGAGTCATTATGAGCTAAACCAAAAAAACATTTTAAAGATCCCCTCCACTTCAAATGTTTTTTGTTGTTGTTATATTTATGTCCCCTAAAATAATTGACCTGGACTACAGCAAGTTGTATCTGTGCAAAGTTTGCTACAAGATAAGCGTCTTCATATTCCTCTACTGAAGGGCGAGACGTCTGTGCACTTCCCTAAAATCTAAAACATTTGGTAAAAAAAAAAAAAAAATTAAAAAGCTAACTGCTGTAAGAGCAGACTCCTCGAAAACGACAACAAACAAGTAAAAGATGCTAACTCCGCTTACCATTCAATACATCTGGAGTGAATCTCACAACAGACTTCCTGAGAGTCTGGATCTGACTGTTTCCTCTAACGCTAAAATATTAATCATAGCAGAGTATTTATGAAAACCTGTCTGGAGGGGAACTGTAATAAATGAAGAAATGTGTTTCATAGGAACTGAAGATTTCACATTACCTGCATTCATATGCTCAGTCCTTCCATGTGTACAGTCATTAATACTACATATGTACAAACAAATGAAAAACAAATTTAAAAAGTGCAAAATCAGCAAAGTAGTTTTGGTAAACATATCGATGAGTGTTAAAAGGATAAAAAAAAAAAAAAAGAAGATGCAAATAAAGATGTCCTGAAAATCTGCCACTCAGTGTTTGTGTGGTTTCGTGAACTCTGGAGGTAAAACGATCCTCAGCCCCTCTCATTTAGCCCTCTTTGGTGCTTTGTTGGATTTGTTGAGGATCTTCATGAGGTTTTTGGACATAAAGTATGGCTTCTGTACAGATCCGTCATTACGCTCCAAGTCCTCCACTGTGAGGGTGAAAAGACAAACTGAGTAAACTGATGAAAGTGTTCTTGTGTGTTTGCTTCTTGGTGTACTGCAGTTTTATTCAATTACAAATTATCCAGATTTTAGCTTCTTAGCTTGAAATTACCATCTTAAAATGTCAAGCTGTTCCAAAATCTTTCCCCACAAAAGTAAATATGGTCCGTGTTGGGGCAAGGTGCTGTTATCAGTCCGCACTGACTGTTTTACTCTAAATTAATCTTTATTTTACTCAGTATTCCTGTCTATAACACACATTGAAAACTGTCTACTCACAGAAGCAGAGGAAGAGTGTGTCCACACACATGTTGTACACACTGAAGAATCCATGAGCTATGAGGTAGCTGCCAAACACCACCGTCTGCAAAAGCAAAGCATAGATAAGATTTAGATCGAGCTTTAATTTAGTCTCATGTACCTGCATAACTTCTATCAACAACAGAGAAAGACGGTTCATAACTTACAATGATTGGCATCCAGTAGTAGTTGAGGGTTTCAGAGCGGAAGGTGCTGCCTGGCAGTAATATTCGACCAGAGAAGAAAAAGAAGGACAATACACCTGGAAAAAGATTTGAGTTCTCAGTGTCTCTTATCATTTCACTGTAAGAACACATCTTTTATTTATTTAGCTTTTCTTATTATATTGTATGACAATTATTAACATTATTGATGATTGGAGTTCTCACTATTGCTCCTATTATTGTTAAAACATGATTAACTGGTGGGGGATACAAACCCAGCATGGATGTGGGACCAGACTTCAAATCTTCTATCAATTAAACCCACTATATACATTATATTTACAGTAAATGTGGTTAACCAGTGAAACCTTAAACACAGCTTTGAGACATTTTTTTTCCTAATCCACTGGAGTCAACCTTACCTACTCCTCCGACCACCAGCAGCTTCCCAAAGAACAACAGCAGGTCTGTCACTTTATCGAGCACCACGACTCTGAGGAGAAGAGATGCATGATATTATTCACAAAGTCTCTCAAACACATGCAAACATATTCACGTAATTGGCAAGTCAGACAGATCAAACACATAACTACTGTAGAATAAGGAAACATGACTTCAGCACGAACCTTATTACGTTTCTCATGAGCAGCATGAAAGCATTTTTGGCTGAGACGCAGAAGTTTTTCCCATAAATGGCAATCTGTCAAGAAAACACAATCGACTTGTTTTAGGAAAATAAAATGGTCTAGATATTCTAAATATTATTATTTAATTTATAGCAAAGTGTGTTTCCCTGTTTTTAATAGCGCAAATGTTAATTATTATTACAACAATAACAGTATGAATTAAGATAGGACAACATGTTCTCACCATGATGTAAGCGTTCCTGTTGAGGAACTTGATGAACTTCTCCAGACACCAGAAGCAGCACTTCAAGCAGCACATTAAGAAACGAGCACATGGATTCTGCGCCGCTGTGGATCAGAAGCCAGGACACGTGTAAATGTCCTGTCATTTATCTGATGCCATTAAACTTCTAACTTTGAAGGTTTCCATTACATCTTTGGTCCAGACTGTGGCCTGGGGGAGGTTTCAACATGTAATTTTGGTTCGGATCAAAGTGGAAGGTCTGGACCAAACGAGGCAGGTGTGAAAACACCATAACTTAGGAAATTTTTTAGCCATTAATCACTGATATACGCAAGTACGTTTAAGACTAAATGTTGCTCTGAATAAAGTGCACACTGACAAGATTAAGGCCTCAGATTTACACTGAAGCACAAAAATAAACCAGACAGACGGAGAAAATCCTAAAAATGACTTTAGGGTAACACAGACAGTGAAATGAAGAAAGGTCAGCCTTACATCTTGTTTTGTGGTCAATGTACTCCAGAATGATCCTCACCACCTGCACCAGGGTCAGGATCAGAGCACCAAATGCCAAGGAGCCCACATGGTACCTGAAACGATCATGTCTCACTGATTATTTGTATATTCAACTGTCTGAAACTATCTAACAGCAAGTGAATCCCAAAGACAAATGAAAAATGTCCATCACTGTCAATGTGGCTGGTGACATGACCACATGAGCTACAGTTGATATTATTTAGCAGCTGAGGATTGTAATGTGAAGGTCTACTGCGCCCTCTAGGAGCCCCCGGGGGAACTGCAAGCAAATACATCCAAAGATTTTCTCTATTTTGGATCAAACAGTTTATTCACACTACTCTAGTAGAACATAATGTAATCATGGCACATACTGGAAAACATAAATCCAGAAATAGTGTCCTCAGGGACCGTAGACATTCAGTATTTTGAGAGACATTCATTGTTGCAGGAATTTAACAGATGTGACAGCAGCAGCTCTTTAACCTACCTGAGTGAGCGTATAAAGCTAGCAGACAGGGGGAACATGGGGATATCGTCTGGTTTGTGGAAGGCCCAGTAGTAGGAAGCAAAGGCCCCCGCCAGCGTGCACTGCCCCAAGGCGAGGACGAAGTTGACACACCAGAGGAAAGCCACAGCGTTGTAGATCTGCAGGTTGAAGAGGTTCCTCTGGAAGAGACCCTCGTCGTTGTATTTGATGAAGATACAGCTGGCTGAGGGGCAGCCTGGGTAATCTGACGCGGTGAAGTTCTGAGAGGAGACAGAAGGATGAATGCAGGACAAGGAAGTGAAAAGGGACAGCGTACGAGAGGGTGTAAAGCATGTGTCTGACTTTTTATCCCACTCATCATGTCAGCCATTGTCTTGAGTGATTAGATTTTTTTATATTTAATGTAAAACCTATTGGTGCACATGGACTAGTAAGGTGACAAAGTTGTATTAACTAAAGTTTCAACAGCAACGGCATCTTCATCACAGTCAAACAGAAACTCACATCCTCTTAAATAACCTCTCCTAATTAAACAATCATTCAGCACAGGCTAGAACAATTGGAAAGGGCTAAAACACTGCTTTAAGACAGGATTCACGCTTAAATATGTCAACAACAACTTAGTACATCAGAGATCAGTAAATACCAGATGAATGAACTTAACGCTGTTGAACCATCAGGACTTAAAGAGCTAAACCTGACATGTTTTTTGGAGCCTTACTTGTTTGTGACTATGTCATATTGTTTTACACGGGGTATTTACGATGGTTAATGTTGGGTTTGAATATCTAGAGTTGTTTTTTTATTTTTTATTGATAAAATAGTACTTTTCTAGACTGCCCTCTCCTCTATTTTTTGCCAAGGACTTCCTCATTATGATGTTGGTATTCAAGATATTTAAATGTGTGTTATTTCTATCTTGATACATCTTATGAATCTGTTTGCCAGATGTAATTTATCAATCGTTATTTAAATACTTACTCTTCCTTTCCTCTTTTCTAACATGATAAGAGTGCCATCCCTGCCTGCATCTAGTTTTTTAAGGGGTTTCTCCCTAATTTATATTTCAACACATTATGTACTTGCTTACTGGTATAATGAATTGTTGTCAACATATTTAAGTGTGAACCCTGTCTTAATGAAGTGTTTTGTGCTGAATGATTGTCTAATTAGAGGGGGTTATTTAGGGGTCTGCGAGTCTCTGTTCCTGATCAAGACACAGTTGGCGTCAAGATGTTTGTCACTTAATAAAACTGTCACCAGGTGCTCCAGTATATTACTAATAATTCAGTTTTTTATTTTACTAAATTACAGTTGTATCCTGAGGATCTGACAGCTGACAGCTAAGTTCTTTCTATTAATGAGTTAAAAAATGTGAGATGGTTTCAGTGTAAAACTTTTACCTGAGGGTCACAGTTCACAGTGCCATTGACACCTTTACAGTCATCAGTGGAGTTGAGAGCCACCACTCTGTAGAT
>JAJHUR010082200.1:36978-62159 GCA_027495735.1 Lutjanus campechanus
TACCAGATGAATGAACTTAACGCTGTTGAACCATCAGGACTTAAAGAGCTAAACCTGACATGTTTTTTGGAGCCTTACTTGTTTGTGACTATGTCATATTGTTTTACACGGGGTATTTACGATGGTTAATGTTGGGTTTGAATATCTAGAGTTGTGTTTTTATTTTTTATTGATAAAATAGTACTTTTCTAGACTGCCCTCTCCTCTATTTTTTGCCAAGGACTTCCTCATTATGATGTTGGTATCCAAGATATTTAAATGTGTGTTATTTCTATCTTGATACATCTTATGAATTTGTTTGCCAGATGTAATTTATCAATCGTTATTTAAATACTTACTCTTCCTTTCCTCTTTTCTAACATGGTAAGAGTGCCATCCCTGCCTGCATCTAGTTTTTTAAGGGGTTTCTCCCTATTTTTCCAGCCAGTGCGAAATGAATATAATTTTAAAATTAAGTAATTTATTGTTTTTTAAAAAAAATAATAACTTACTTTAATTTATATTTCAACACATTATGTACTTGCTTACTGATATAATGAATTGTTGTCAACATATTTAAGTGTGAACCCTGTCTTAATGAAGTGTTTTGTGCTGAATGATTGTCTAATTAGAGGGGGTTATTTAGGGGTCTGCGAGTCTCTGTTCCTGATCAAGACACAGTTGGCGTCAAGATGTTTGTCACTTAATAAAACTGTCACCAGGTGCTCCAGTATATTACTAATAATTCAGTTTTTTATTTTACTAAATTACAGTTGTGTCCTGAGGATCTGACAGCTGACAGCTAAGTTCTTTCTATTAATGAGTTCAAAAATGTGAGATGGTTTCAGTGTAAAACTTTTACCTGAGGGTCACAGTTCACAGTGCCATTGACACCTTTACAGTCATCAGTGGAGTTGAGAGCCACCACTCTGTAGATCGGGTTTCCTGAAGTGGCCAAATATCTACAAACACCAGTTAAAGAGAAGAACCGATACTCTGGACTGTGGACGTGATTGTAGAGTAAAACTGAGGACACAATAAATGACTGTATACAGACAAATGTACACATGCATATATAAAATTAAAAGGATACAAAGCAGTGGCACCCCAATACGCAACACACACCACCAGGAAAACAAAGGTGACCAGAGGGTACACCAGAGCGGACATCATGTGACCGATCGCCCTGCGGAATATAGGATAACACACACATCATGAGGTTATGTTAAGGCCATATGGTCTCTTTACAGCAAGATACAAACCAATTTGAAGGTTCATTTATTACACTGACATTTGGTTTCAGAAAAAATCCCTAAAATCTAAAAAATACATAAAATAACTGAACAATAATTAATAAATGAATGAATAAGAACATATTTTTTATCATCAAGAACATTTAAGTTAATTAGTAGATAATAAATTACGTGATCAGTGGTTTAGTGTCTGATATCATCAGAGGTGGGGCATTATAAAGTAACATGTTTCCCACAATCAAAACTTTCTTACAGTCAGTGCTGCAACAGTTTGCCCTTGGAGAGGCTTTTTAGCCTTCAAGTCTCGTCAGAGGAACCAACTACAACTACAACAGACGTTTTGAAAAACTTTTTTACAGAGAACATTGTTCTTCATAATTTGGAGAGTCTGTGCACTTTTATATTTGTATACAGGCATGTGCTTTGAGAAGCTAACTGGTTCATTAGTTGCATGTTGAAACGTGATGTACTGTAGACTTTATGAGCTTGTGTTTTATTGTTTTCAGAGAGGCAGCTGTGTAACAAGCCTCTGTCCAGTTCACTGTTAGATCGTCAGGACAATATAACCAACACGTACAAAGAACCACAAAAGGGTAATATTAAAGAGTTACTTTTCTAAGTAGGTAAAGCTGTAATGTTGATGGTATGATCTTTTAATGAAATGAGTCCAACACTGGATGTAATGACTCACTTGCTGGACTCCTGGATGAGGGCGATGGCTATGAGGATTCTGGTCCGCAGGAAGATGATGGTCAGGAGAATGATCGCCTCCGCCACTGATATGATTATCACTGAGTGGGGAGGAGAAGTGTGGTTAAAAACAAGAATCTTATGGATCCTTCTACATTATAAAGAACCATTACACACCATGTTCACACACACAAATCACAAACAGACTCTTCCCTTAAACACACACTACTCCATACACAGATAACTACTATACTCTGACCTGACTGTGAAAACCTTCAAAGAGAGAGCATTCTGTTTCATTTATACATTTATTTTAATTGTATTTACTTCTTTTCCTCTCTCCCCTTTCTGTTTTTGGTATTTTGTGTGCACTGAAAAAGTTGAACAATATATATTTTTTAAAAGAAGTAACTGTAGTGGCATCTAGTGGTTAACCTGCAGATTGCAAAAACAACGACTCTTTTCTTTTGGGTGATTTATACACTATTGAAAACCCACTTATATTAGATTCCATTCGTGTCACATTCTGCTAATAACCCCCCCTAAATCATATGAACTGGACCTTTAAAAATGTGAAATAAAAAAGATAATCATCTGATATAAGCTACATAAACAGTTGTTGCACCATAACCCTTAAATCTGGGTCATCTTTTATCAGCATGATTTTACAATGTCATGAATCAAGCAGTGTTGTAAATATGATGTGTGACTCGTGTGTACCAACATGACTGTGTTTTGGCATTCATGACATCACTGGTCATTTCTATTTTATAGCCCTCATTTCCTCTGTACTGGTATTTGCCTGACTAAAAGCTGCTTGGTTGAAACACTGCCAACACAGCCCGACTTATTCTGTTTGTTGATGTGCGCACAACTATTCCCTCAAAATAATAATAATACTAATAAACCAACAGGCAAAATTAAAGATAGAAATGTATTCCTGTACTGTGAGAGATATTTGATGAGAGTGAGTTAGCACATGGTCAAATAAGATGATGAGCATTTCAATGAAGACTCACAGAAGGCCAGCCAGGTCTCTTGGACTTGCAGGTAAACCTCGAAGTTTGTGGTGAAACCGACGTCAGTTATGGTAGCAGAGTTTTGCTTGTAGTTATCATACTCCCAGTAGCAGTGCCAAATACCTGCAAGAGAAACACACCAACAACTTAGAGGCACATGTAAACTGTCACCCTTGTGTGTGAACTGAACACAGAACCAAAATACAAAACTGTAACTTTTAAGCTCAACCTGTTCATAAGGAAGTCCTGGTAACTTAGCCTGGAACGCACTCATACTTCTTCCTTCTGTATACAACAATGTCTTATTCAATTTAAGGTAGTACACCACCTACACTGTTCAAATTTTTGAAAAATGATAAAAATATAACCCAATGTTCACCCAGAGTTTTTAAAATGCCACCATAACCCTGCTGATGTAGGCCACATGTTTCGGTTGTCAATAACTGAACAGTTTCTGGAAGTTTAGGAGATAACTCATACACGTGGAGAAAAACAACAGCAGCCACCTCACACAGGGTTCAGTTTCTGTATCTTAGGCACACGCAATAGCTTTTGTTTCATTCATGGCACAAAAATCCATTCTTCCTGAATGAATATTAGATGAAGGTCCCTCTTTGTACCACTGGATTAGAGAAGTGCTACCTATGCTGCCGCTAGAAAATCTGAGCTATAACAGGGCTAATTGTCATGAAAAAGGTGAGTGTTTACCGTATGCCCCAGCGCCCAGGACTCCTATGATGAGCACCCACACCATGACTGGAGCAGTGAATCTTAACAGCAACAGGAACAGCAAACTGACCACCATGGCTATAAGCAGACCACTGAGAGGGGAAGAGTGGTGGGTGGGAGGGAAAACGAAACAGTTACAAAGACAATAAAACAGCGAGGACATTACAATGGACATTACATATCAACATTACAATGTAAGACATACGAAATGTCCAAGATTGTAAAATAACTGATCACTGTGACCTGTAATCTAGAAATATGTTGTCATATAGATGCACTAAAACTTCTGGAACTCTAACTCTGCATTGCACATTCAAATAATCTCACATCAAACAACTGAGGTATGATTTGATTCTCAATCCCAATCTGTATCTGTATGTCCGCCAACAGGTGGCAGTATGTGTGCGTGCTGTAGTTCTGCAGGGGAACTCACATGAGGATCCAGGGCCATGACGAAGCAAAATCCTCAAAGATTCGGACACCGACCTCTCTGGCGTTGAAGCCATTGAGAATGTCTCTAATGAAGACCAAAGATAGGACAAGCTGTGTTAATTCTCCTCTCAAAACAGTAAAAGTGAAAAGCAACGGGCCGAGTAAAACGAATATAGTAAAGAAAGAAAGAAAAACTAACTAATAGGTTTCTACAGAATGAACAAACAAAGGTAACAGCTACAAAAAATGTAAAATCCGGCTGGAAGGCACTAAAAGTAATGTGGTGGTAGAGAAAAGGTGAGTCAGATACCACTACACTCGACGATCATCATACAGTAAACAGCAACTACTATGTGTTCTACGTTTTCTCTCCACTACTCCTCTGATGAGACACAAATAAAGCAAGACAGGTTAAAAAGATAGTGATAACCCCAGCATAGCAGTTTGTAAGAAAAAAAAAAAACACATTAAGGGGATAGTTTGGATTTTTGGAAGTGGGATTGTATGAGGCACTTATCAGTGGCAGGTGTCTTATCTACAACACATGGCAGTCGGCACAAGCATGTTTTGGAGAAGTCGCAGGAGTACCTGTGTAGGAAGCAAAGCAAGTACTGCTGTGGACAGGGTCAGCAGCAAAAAGTATTTTAGACACCTAAAAAAAGTGTACACTATATTTAAAATATTTTCAATGCTTTACTTTGCCATCAGACGACCTTTTCCAATTGGAAACTGTCGTTCTATAAGCTACATATCACTCTCTCCAAAGCAGTTTGTGTTATTGTGTGACAGTGGTGTTTTAAAGGGTTAGTTCAGATTCAAAGAAACATAACCGATTGGGGCAGCAGTAGAACAGCGACTCCCGTGTTCTGCGAGGTTAAATTGCTGTTTTTGTCAGAGGAGTCTGGTTGCTTTGTGATATTTAGTGTATTCTCAGCTGTTTCCCATTGGCAAAGAATGTCTGATGGCAAGATAAAGTGGTGAAAATATTTTAAATATAGCATGCACGTAAACTGATATTGATTTTTTAGGTGGCCAAAGTACGTTTTGTTGCCGACTCTGTCCACAGGAGTACAATGGTTTGCTTCCTAAACCTGCTCCTGCTCCAAATTGGGCACATGTCAACCCACAGCTACTGTAGGTAATACACTAACTATGGATAAGTACCTCATACAGCCACACTCAAATAATCCAAACTATCCCTTTAATGCTCTAACTGTGCAAGTCCCAAGAGAGCATTTCACACAACATCCACGGCTGCTGTAACAAGAGCAACTACAAACAGCTGCTACACTAAGCGTCAACACAATTAACTCACGAAGTCACCGACCCTTTGCTGGTGATGAGATGGGACAGAAACAGGGTTAAAGTGTCTGTGTGTCTTCATATATGCATTTATCTGTGATTTAAGAGCAGAGCCATTTTGCTTTCAATCATCACGTGATGAGGTCAGGAATTCGCTCTCTTACCCAGTGCCGTTCTTGATCATGTCGATTGTGTCATTGGCTGAGGAGGGTAAGCCCGGAAAATTGGACAAGTCTGAAGGAATCTCCAACAATTTTGGGATGTCAGGCAAACATCTCCCCAGTGCTAACAGTGAGGAAAGTAAATCAAATCAAATCAGCTTGCATCACAAGCCATCATCCATTAAACATACATGGAAATAAACAAAAAGGAGTAAGTAGTTTCTGTTCAGTAGCAGTTAAATTCACATTAATATTAAAGGAGCAGCTGGATAAGTACAGTGCTAATTAGGGATGTAATAATACCAGAAACTCACAATATGATAATACCATGCTAGAAGTCTACAATACAACATTTTTCATTATATTACAAAACAAAGACACAACAAATTAAAAAAAAAGTTCATTATTAAATAATACATTTGATGTGTACAGCATTTTTTCCTGGTTTAAAATTTGCTTTCCCTCTTAACTTAAGGCACTTCTGATTTCCTTCATTAATTAAACAAAATATAAGTTGCCAGCCACAATATCCAATCCCAATATTTGATATATTGTTACATCCCCAGTGTCAATGTATTGCCAGACCAAAATTGAAATGAATACAATATAGTGTATATAACCGCTCACCAGAGGTTGTTGGCACGTAGAAGTAAGGACAGAGCTCCATCTCCACAATCTGTTTTACAGTCTGAAAAAAAATTATCATGTGGTTAAAAAAATAAGTTGATGTTGCTATAAACGGACCAAAGTGTCAGGTTATTTTTGTTGACCATCAGGTGCCAAAATGTTTCTTTTAACCCAAATAAATACAAACAATTGGGAACTCACAGAATAACAAAATGAGACTTACCTTGTCAGTGTTTGCCAGGTCTATGGATGGCACACAGTAGCTTTGATTGAAAACAGTTGATGGTTTTGTGTTTGGAAGATATGCTGTTATTCCCAGAGCACTAAACGCTGTGGGACAGGTTTCTACGCACACCTACAGGTAGTGGGGGAAAAAAAAAAGATTATTTCTGGGACACTGGGAGATTACGGTAAATGGTCGAGTATCATTGGAGACAACAACAAAATCAAGCAGTCTTTTCTACCTGTGTGGTTGGACACTGAAAGCCATTAAGAGCAGTCGCCATGATATTAACAGATGTGGCACATTTGAGAATGTTGAAGTAGAAAAGGTAGGGTCGGTCTCTGAGAGAGGAGAGACAAAGAAAGAGTTACTCTGGTTTTATATCAGTCAAATGTCATATTTGTTAAATCTAGTACATGTACAAATAATATGTAAGGACAAGAGAGAGTTTAAATTACTTATTTGGTCCAGTGCCACAGAACCATCCAGTTGAGTTTCTCGGATACAGAACATGTCTAGGATCTCCATAGAGCCAAGCTGATAGAAACAAACACACATTGAAATAGAGATAAGAAGAAAAGCCAGTGACGTAAAAGATAACGGCAGGTTAGTCACACTCACATTATGTCCATTTTGTGTTTGGCACTCACAAACAGTATCACTGCGTGACAGTAGGGCTGCACAATATATCCATATTGCATCGTGACATGGCATAAGTGTTGTAATTTTCTGAACTTACCTGTCTGTTCTCACTGTTCTTTTATTTGCCTTTACTACATTATTGATGATTATTTATCAATAATTTCATTATGTAAATATGTTATGTTACTTTAAATAAAGTGTGTATATTGTGTATATTTATTGATTGAGGCACAATACAGGCATGATTCTGGTGTTTCTGATTCTGTGAATTGATCAGGAAAGCTAAGTCATGTTACCACTGAATGGGAAAGCATTTACACACTAAAAACAAACTGTGCAAAAATCTTTTTTTAGCAAACTTTGGGCCAGAGGACTTCATGACATGATCAGGTATCAAGTGAATGCAGTAGTTCAAAAAGGTAAAAGAATCACTTGATTACAGTCTGAAGGACTGCACAGTTTACAAAGCCCTCAGACATTTAAAAAAAAAGTTTGACTTGACTTGATTTGCCTTAATGAAGAATACTAGTGTCAATCAGTTGAACTTGTGTGGCTAGACATAAAGTAGTCCTGGGCATGGTGGACTACGAGTTAAAGCACACCAGAGATCGTGGAATTTCATATATTTGTGAATTTTGTATGTCTTTTGCGGACATTTTTGTCATTTAGTTTGATAGTCTATAGTTCCAGCACTGCAGCTAAGTCTGATACTTGCTTAACTGTGTCTTCCTTAACCCATGTTACCACTCCAAATATATTAATATATTTTAATCAGACTTTATCAACCTGTTAACCAAATAACAGTCTAATAATCAGATTGGGTCACAAATTACCAATCTCATTAACACCTTTAGAAATAAACTTGTGTGAAATACCAACAATTAATGGATTGTTTCAGTTCAACCACAAGAGGGCACAGTCTGTCTGACACGATAAACGTCTCTTGTTCCTATGGAGTTTGTTACAAATGCACTCATTGTTAGTTGCATGACTGATGTAATGGAAAATGCAATATTTCATACTACTGAAGGATCACACACACAGGCCAGAGGTGTTAAATCCCTGGGACCATATTGGGACATAAAGCTTCCTATTACAAAGAGTTGTTCCTAGTGACAAACGTGAAGTAAATTCTTTTTAAATCCACCCTTTGCATGAACACTGGCCAGTAGATTTCTACACTTAACTACTACTACTACTACAATAAATCCACCTTAGCAAATCAAACTGAACTGCCTGCAATGAAGGAAATAGCTGATTATTTGGGACTCACTCTGCTGCTGCTGACACACAAAAGGTGACTGCATTTGCTATCAGGACTCTCTGTTGACTTTAGATAAGCGAGTTGACCCAGAGTGTTGGAATGAGTTTGATGACATGGCAATAAAGAGCTATTGACAGGATGTTCCCAAGAAAGTGGGTGTTTGCACTTTAGGGAAATAATGTTACCAATAATAATAATAATAATAATAATAATAATAATACACAACATATGAAATTTACACCTTTTGTTTGATGATAAAAATAAATATAAACATTACAAGTAGAAAATGTACTACAAAAGGAGAGAATTTACATGAAAACATAATAAAATCGAGAGATCTGGGGGTGGTGACCCTGGCAAACAGGAATAAAGCAAGGCATAGCGTGAGTTCAAAAGAAACCACAAACAGTCATTGTCTGAGGTTTTAATGGAGCAACCTAATTCTGAAACACTGACAGTTGTGACAGCTTTGACACTTTTCTCGTGAGAATCTACAACACGTGACAGGCACTGAAAACCCCTCTGCCTTTCTAGAGTTATTTTGATCATCTGGCCAAACTTTGGTTAATGCAAGATGTACTGAGGTCATCCTCGAGATGACTCTCATTAGGTTATCTGCCTTTCACTGTGGTGTTGTGCAATTTACCAGTGAAGAGCGACGGAAACTGCTACATTACAGAAATAGTTAAGACATTTTAGGAAATACATTTTTTTTGCCGATAATTAGATGAGAAGATTGATACCACTCTCATATCTGTCCATTAAATATGAAGCTGGAGCTAGCAGCTGATTAGCTTAGCTTAGCAATGAAGACTAAACACAAGAGGAAACCGCAAGTGTGGCTCTGTCCAAAGGAAACAAACTCCACCTACCAGCACCTCTAAAGCTCCCTGATTAATCATGTCACATGTCATTTGTTCAAAAATGAAGTACTTTTTTCTTGTGTCTTCTTGTCACCATGAAGTTGACAGGAAACCAGAAGAGACTCTTGGAGGTCACTCCTCCCAGGCCAGGAAATAGACTGACACATAACTCCCCCATAAAACCACACACTATTGTTTTAAACGCTTCAGTTTTTGTACCAATTATTAAACAAGATAAAGATGTGTTGATTAGTGAGATTTAGAGGTGTAGGTAGGTTAATCCTGCCCTTTAACAACCTCAATCCAGCTCTCTGAGCATTTATAAATATAAAAAAAGGATACTGTTGTGATTTTATTTAAATAACCTGCAGACATTCTAAGTGTATGGGTGTTTACATTCTTATTATTAGAAGATCATCATTTTATTAGTAGGCTAATTAGCCCATTCATTGGTAATGTGTGTTGTTAAGGACGGAGATACTAATCAATTTGAAAAGTTTTAACTCAGGCTGTTTAAGCAGCGGGAATGTAGGAGTGAAAAAAAAGAAAGCTGCAACTTTGTGTTTATTAAAACAACAAGCTACTTCTAATCTGGGAGTACAAAGGTGCTTTATTTTTTTCCTGTACTTCTGTCCATAATGTTTCTTTTCCAATTATGAAAACTGATAGACTGGAGGAAAAAATAAAAAAGTGCATTGTTTTACACATTTAAATTCCTAACTTTACTGGTCAGACATAGAAAATATAAATGTTCGGCCCCTTGGCCCTTTTAAAAAAACAGTAAATTGAATATTGCAGTTTGGTGAATGGAACCATGGTAAACTTTGGACCCATGTTCTTAATAGGAGATCTTACAATTTACATTTATACCTGTGTGTTTCCTACTTTGGCCTGTCTAAATGTCTTCAGTAAAACATCCCAAAGTATTCAGCTTATAATGAAATAAAAATGAAATACATGATCCTTAATACATCTCATCTCCATGTTGTGGATTCACTTGACAGATATATCAACTGGTAGGCTCTGCCACCTGGTCTTTCTCGCCACTTAAAATATTATTTCACTTTGCAGTCTGTTTTAAACGCACAGTAAAAAAAAACAAAAACGGGTACACTTCTGGGAACAGTTCCAGTCAGGGACAGGGCATTAAAAACAGGAACTGTCATCAGAAAATGGGGACGTCTGGCCACCCTAAGGCAGACCTTTTGTTACCTTTGGACAGAGCCAGGCTGGCTGTTTGTTAGCTGTAGTGTCATATTTAATGAACCGATATGAAAGAGGTATATATCTTCTCATCTAACTCTCAGCAAGAAAGTAAAAAACACAAGTGGGCATTTAGTGAAAGTATGGACATGGCAGGTCAAGAGAGGAGATGTCTCATTATGATATCAGTGATTGTGGAGCAGATTCAAAGGCCTGTGTCTGTGTTACTCTCACCTAAAATCCCAACTGCAAGATAGCCAAGGATGACTGCCATAAACAGGATACAGCAGATGATATCGGTGCACCCTCTGATGAAGAAAAGAGACACAGCAACACTTTAACACTAGTGAGTAGGAGTAGGCTGAGCTTTGCATTGACATTTGCCTTGACGGAGACAAATGTGATTCCATTACCCAACAGAAATAAACTCAGCAAGCAAAATGTCAGCTTTAAAAGCACAAATAGGCTACCCACACAATACACATCAGAAGCCCTACAGCAAGACTGAGGATTATGGGAATTAAAGGAGTTAGTAAATGGGAAATAGCCAGCAGCCAATGAGATAGATTCACCTTTTCCTTATGGGGCCTTTGAAGGTTGGATCAAACTGAGCAGGTTCTCCTGGGAAAAGAAAACAGTAACACAGAAAAATCAATTCATTTAGTGTAATGGCTTTTAATGCAAAGTAAAGTTCAATAACCTTTCCTGACTGGTACGACGTCATCATGCAACAATAATCAGCAACTTCCTTGTTTGGTTTCAGATTATCAAGGACACATTACTTTATCACTTGCTAATGGCACTCAACCTGTAATTCCACCCCAAGGAAACGCACTGCTGATTACATCTGTGTGTGCTGCACTCATGTACTACTGGGAAGGCGGTGTGCATAAAAAACAAAGGCTCTTCAGGGGAACTTTTTGTGTCCTTTTCTTAGAGTTAATGAATTATGATTCAAGTGTATGAGGAAACATGGACAGAGACAAGAGCAGGCATCTTATATTTTTATGAGTTAGTTGCTCACAGGCACTATAACACTATAACAGAGGTGAATGTATAACAGGAAATAAATGATGAACTGTTTTCTGGAACAGAGAGAAAGAGTGCCAGTAAGAACAAACAAGGAAATCCTTGTCACACAACAAGCTGTTTTCACATTAACTAAAGAGTCATTCGTTCATTTTAGTTGCCTCATGTGCAATCACAGTGGAGACGGTGAAGAGAAAAGGGTCAGAGTTGAGGCACAGCGTTGACACAAGCAGCTGAGAGTTATTTGAATACATTTTGAATTCAAAGTGAGGCTTTTCAGAGGAGGGAGAAACATGGATGGTTAATCGCTTTATTGGGTAAAATTAAAAAACAAAGACTAGGACAGGACTCTGATTTGACTGTTTAATATTGCCACATGGACGTTTCAGGCCAGATGCCCCTCCCCAGTGTGTGCTCTGGCAAATTCACAATCAATATACACAGGTGGGGTTAATTATAGATGACGGCAAATGAGATGTTCGTGTGGTAGGTCCCTGTGACGCTATTAAACAGTCAAATTGGAGTGCTGTCCTAGTTTTTGTTTTTTATTATGAACTACAATAAATATTCAGCACAAAATCTCCAAGATTTAACAACGAGTTGAGCAGACTGTGTCTTATTTTTACTTGTTAAATTAAAAATCTGGCCATGGCCCAGGTTTGATGCCTGCGGCATGTTGTTCCTTCTCTTTCTCCCCATTTTCCTGTCAATGTTCAGATGTACTATCACATTAAGACATGAAAAACTAGGGCGCCCCAGTGGGTCAGTTGGTAAAATGTCAGAAAAAAGTGAAAGATGCCCACTTGTTCATAGTCCGAGGTGATCTCTTTCAATGCCTTGTTTTGTCATTCAAAAACCCAAAGATATTCAGATAAATATGATAATAAACATAGAGAAGCAGGAAATCTCCACATTTGAGAGGCTAAAAACAGCTTTTTCTGCCATTTTGCATCAAAATTACTTTAATGATTAATCCACAATAGAAATACTTAAATAGTTTGATTCTTTTTTATCGCTTGCACAGTCGGGCAAGTGAGTTGCTAGATTTATTAGCCTGGCATGACATTTTACTTGCCCCAAAACATGCAGCCAATGCTTATTTTCAAGCCCTGCCTTGTCAGCCCCCTCTGTCTCCCATCATCCCGTCAACTCTACAGCTGTCCTATCTAATAAAGGCAAAAATGCCCCCAAACAGACACAAAATACTCTAAAATTAATTAACAGTCTGAAAACTTGTCCGAGGTGATCCCAACTGAAAACATTCCTATCATGAGAGTCAGATCTGGGAGCCTCAATCTGCCTCCCGTGTTTCCTGTCAGGCAGGAAAAACACAACAGACTGTTTAGAGAATATGATCATAAGAAGATGATACACCTGACACCTTTTGACAGGTGTCAGGTTGAAAATAGCACAAATGACTACAATGGTGAATCTGCATTTTTGTGCTCCGACACTTATTTACTTGAAAACTAATAGCACTGAAAGGTTAAGGCCTAGGGGAAAGGTTTTCAAAGTGGGAAACAAAATATTACATTTGTCAGTACATTAATTATCAAAAGGAGATCACATACAGTAGTCCAAATGTGTGTGACTTGGTTAAAGAGATAGTTCAGAGATACAAAATTGAGGAATTTTACAGCTTTACTCACTTTCTTAAAGTCAGAAACTAATAAATGCCTTAAGACTGAACTTTTTTTTATGTATTTGGTGTAACCTGAAGTTATGTTCAACAACAAAATGATCTTCTTTGAAATCAAATGACATAATCATGATCCCAAAGACCAGGGGTTCACAAACTTATTCATAAAGAAGCCCTGCAATAGATGCACATTAGACCATGTACCCCCAATTTGAAAGGATTTTTTCTTAAGAAATCTTTTTTTAAGGTTTGAAGATAATAAAGCCTTCGCAGTCAATCAATGATCAAGCTAGGTGCACTGTAAATTACGATCCTATTTCCTCCCTTGTTATTCCCACTTCCAAAAAGTGTGACACAAGTTCAAATAGTCACTCCTCATTTTGCTGGGGAACCTCTATGAACTACTCAATGATCCCTGTTGACCACAGTTTGAAAACTAGCATAGACATAGAAAACCCCCGGCCTAATGGATCTTTAGTTCTTAAGTTTATTTGTTCAAATACTAACATACTGTGTTAATTTGATGGGTTCGCAGGAATTGGGGTTTATACAGGCAGCTCACCATAATGATTTCTCATAGCAGCTAAAGCCAAATGATCTCCACTGACTGTAATTTGAATATGAGTGGATGGGGACTGTGTCAACATGGTGATCACGTCAGGACGGCAGAGCAGGATGCAAATCTTCATACAGGGTGCAGTAAATTAGTTGCTATTCATCCTGCTCTAAGCCTGGCACAGTCCAAGATTAAATCGACTCAACAAAACTCCAACACACTAAACAAACACATTCACAGAGGAAAAGAAAATATCAATACATTTTCATGGAGCAGTGCTACAGTACAGTCCATCAAAGGAGGGAGAGGAATGTGAGAATAAATTGCCAGATCTGATGCATCAACACTGATATAATCTGAAGTTCCCCTGAGATGAGAAAGCTGCTGCTCTAAACAAATTCCATGATACAGTGATATGGATCATGTAAAGTGTGTGAATGAATGGACAGCCATATATAGAAGCAAGAATTTGACAGATGACATATCAGTATCCACATCTATGACTCTGCGTTCATCAGCTTTTTCCTAACCCTTAATTTGTGGAATACTGGAATAATGACTGAGAATATTTTCTCAACAAAGGGAACCTGTTCATCAGCCTCTCGTGATGCCCTGAGTGTCAGATTTCACCTCTACCAGGACACTGCTGTGTGTTCACAGTAAATGGAAACATGGAAAATGGCTCTCAGTCACTCTGTGTGACAAATATAAAAGGACCTTTTAGCTTTTATTCCCTTGTAAAAAGCTGGAGGAAAGCTTTAAAAGTTTAACCATTGGACCCCAGACAGCCAAGCTGCAGGACTTTTTATAGCTTAGATTTGTTATAACCTTGACCTTGGCTGAAGAGGAGTGGCACAACAGAAGGAGGGGGGCTCTGATTTCACTTGACTTTGGTCAAGTTGGGTAACACAACAAATAAAGACAACAAAGATATTTATCAAAGAAATGCATCACTCGACCAAAAGAATGTCATAAATAATCTTAATAAATGTTGTAAAGACTGTCAGGTTTATTAGACGAACCTCACCTTTTTACCGCAAAAATACACAGCAACAGAGTTAATTGATAACCTACAATACACACAGGACTGTCCAGGGTAAAGAAAGAAAGAGAAAGGGCCATCTTAGTGCAAAATATGAGGGAAAGGGGTGTATTTATTTATTTAATAGTGTGATTGATTTGACTGTTGAAACTGTATATGAATACTTTTATTGCTAAACATGTAAGTAGCATGACAGCAACAGAAATAATTCATCATTATAAATATTTAAAGAGAACATGAGCAGGGGTGCAACTAATGATTATTTTCATTATCAACAGATAAAAATATATGTTTACTTATCTGTTTTATGCACTTTTGCCACTTTGCTCTCTTGGTTTGTGCTCTTGTTTTCTGACACAAGTCTTGCTTTTTATCTACTTCACCCACTGATGTTTAAAAAATCCGCTAAATAATGTTAACTGTATGTTATTTTATGCTGCTACCATGTTGTTATTGAAAGAAAAATGGAAAAATAAGATTGTATAACAAAGAGGACTACATCCAACATTAATTTGCATTTAAAATATTCTTTAAAAAAAAATAATTTAGCCGATGAAATGCCAGAAAATAGTGAAAAATCCCCATTAAAACCTTCCCAAGGTGACATCTTCAAATTGCTTATTTTGTCCAACCTAAAGTCCAAAACATATTTAGTTTATGAGCACATATGGTAGAGAAGAGAGACATTTGAGAAGCTGGAACCAGCAAATGTTTGGTATTTTTGCTTGACAAATGACAACTATTCAACCACCAAATAATGATGGATTTTCTGTTGATCAACAAACTGATCAATAGTTTCAGCTTTGATGGAGGCAGACGTTGAACCTATTAAAATTCAGTCTATGTATGAGTTCCTAGTTCTGAATCAAGACGTCCACCAAAGTTAAAAAATGTGAATCCACTTGACATGGTGGAATATTGTGTTTTACGAAGAATAAACTTTTAAAAATACAGATAGCATTTTTCCAAATTAAACCTAACAGCAGTTCCTTCGCTGTACACATTAGCTACATTAACTAGCTTGTGTTTTAAATTCAGACCTAACTATCTTCCCTGCTGCCTCAAACAGTTTTAACAAACTTCCTGGTCAATGATTTGCAGAAACATACTCTCGCAAGTCACTTATTTCCCAACAATGAGAGTCTACACATTCGTAACAGGAAAAAAACATTGCGTTTGAAGTTTGTAGCTGCTCCAAAAAAGAAGAAGACACCCAAACATATTGTACAACAAAACAACCAAACTTAATTGAGCAACAGGTAGTCTGAATCAGGAAGTTTTGTCATGGTCAACACTGAAAAGGATTTCTACTTCCTCATGAAGGCTCGTAGTAGGAAAACATGGTTATGAGTTTTAAAGGAACACGAGTTTCCATACAAAGGCTATTTGTGAGCAAAGGTTCAATTGTTACAGTAATGTCAGTCAACTGTCAGCTCCGGCACCTGTGGTCGCCTCTTTTGTCATCATCTTATTCTCAGATGTTTTCAGATGTTATTTGAGGAGACATGGAATCCGATTGAATATTTACCTCCTGGGAGGGATTGTTTACTGTGGCCTTAGAAAACCTCCCAGACTGTCAATATACTTGTGACTCTACCAATACATCCAATACCACAAAGAGTAAACAGGGATGCAGGAGACAGATCCGCTGAGCATATGACACAAGGCTGAAAATCAAACAGTCACAGGCAGCCAGGCCTGAAATCTTTTTAACAACAGCCATCACAGAATTTCTCTTAAAAATCTTAGAGACGCCAACTTGCTCTTTGGTATCTGTAAAAACAGCACGGTGGAAAGTTTAATTTGGTCAACGCCTTCAAGTGAAAATAAGTGATGATTCCCTCTTGGTTTCACTTGATTGTAAATTGAATACCTTTGGCTTTTGGACTGTTGTCCAGCCTAAACAATTAATAGATAAATTAATTAGAGGATAAGTCAGTTAAAGTGAAACAATTAACTAACTGGCTGATGATAGAAAATTAATCAGAAGCTACCTCAATTACGTCCTTTTTTTCAAAGCAAAAATAATAAAAATTCTCAAGTTCCAACTTCACAACTATTCACAACTTCTATTGTCAGTTTTGCTACATATCTCTGCATATCTCTGGGTTTTGGCCTAGTGGTTGGACAAAACAAGATATGTGAAGACATCACCTTTTGACAACTATGATGGAGATTTTTCTCAATTTTCTGACATTTTATAGACTAAGTAATGAATCAATTAATCAAGAAAACAATTTGCCAATTAACTAGTAACTGAAATAACCATCAGCTGCAGCCCTGAAGGAAGTAATCATCAGAGGGGTCACATTACTTGTACTTGAGTTAGACTTGCATTAAAAACAAATGATGACTTTAGGCTTGAGTTCAAAAAATCTCACAAAATCTAATTCTCCAGATCCACTTTGTTTGAAGTAGGTCTGATAAATATATCAATATTAAATCAATATCATGATATGAGACTAGATATCATCATACATTTTTCATATTGTCATATGTGATATAGTGTTGACTTTTCCTGGTTTTAAAGGCTGAATTACACTAAAGTGATGAAATTTTATGAATTTACCAGACTGTTAGCTGTTCTATTAACCTTTACCCACTTAGACATCATAGCCACATGATTCCATGATTACATGTAATCAATCAACATGATGATTCATCAAAAATCTCATTGTGTTAATATTTTGCAAAGGCACTAATAGTCATCCCTACAATATAGTCACAAAATTGACGTCAAACTATTTGGTCAAAAATAATGTGCATTTGATTTTCTCAATATCGCCAAGCCCTACTGTTGGTTAGTTTAATTTGTAGCAATGCATTATATTCTATATCTACATCATATGTTTGCACTTTTTGAGAGCTCACAATACGTTATTTTTAGAGATATATATCATACAGCACAATCTAAAAATAAATCACAATGACTTGGTCCCACCTGTGGTAATTATACTAACAGCCCTAAGCAACACGTCAATCTTTAACATCCCTTGTCGCTGTCAGTCTTGTGGGATGTTTATTATTAATCTGAACTGGCTAAATAACTAGTAACTAAAGTTGTCAGATAAATGTGGTGGAGGGGAAAGTACAACATGATAAAATATTGTACAATCAAGCAAAAAAAAAATAAAAATATATATATATATATATATATAAAACTAGAAATATTAGACCCATTTTTATAGTCTGAGATTCATGTGTAGTCAAGTCAAAGCTCTCTCTTCATTTTAAACATTTCTTTTTTAGGTCAAGTATCTCTGATGTTTTGACGCAGACATCAATAAATGATGGCACGATTTGATAAGTTGTTGATAAACTATTAAACCAGGTTTATTGATGGCAATGTTGGTGCACAGGCAGCTGTATCTCCTGCAAATTTAATACAAGAGCCTACATTTGGCATTAGAGAAAGATTTCAGTTTTTCTCTCTGGTTCTGTTTTACACAATCAAGCTGGTAACTACAATGGCATTTAAATATGAAAGGAGGCAAATAGGGTGTTAACGCTGTCACTGTGATTTAATTTAAACAGGGTGACAATTACCTATGAAATAAAAATAAAAAATAACAAAACATAAAATAGGCCTAAATTAAATAATAAAACAAAATACAACAGTCATCATAAAAGCAATGGTGTCAGAGGGGAAGAAAACAAAAGGGGTACAGCTGGTAAAATAAAGATGATAATGCCAACACAGATGCAACATATTTTGTTGTCAATCCACTACAGGCTGTGAAATACTAACCATGTAGCTCCTAAAATTAGCTAGACCAGCATTTATCAAAAAAGTGTGGTTTTCTTTTGAGATTTATCATATTTTTTATGATACCATGTACAAGGAAATGTCTTAAGTCACATGGAAATAGGAGCAGGGTTTGCATTTTTCCATGACAAAGCTATAAATGAACTTCCAGCAATTGTGGCCAGAACCTATGAAATTTAATATTACCGGAGTTAAATTTAATCCATCATCTACCATCAAGCTCTCTGTGTCAAAAGAATATGGTCATCATTAAAATCACATGCTAAAATCAATACAAACTTTTTATGCAACCCACAATTTCGGAATAACTGACTGTGAGACAATATATGACGTTAGGATTTCCGAAAAGCAGGAAGTTAATTAGTTTAGGGATGATTAAGTGCTTGCTCGCCTTATATTTTAGCACTGAGACCTTCAAGGTAACGGGCGATGTCAACTCACCATACTCGGAGTCGGGATTTGTCTCCTGTTTTTTACCCATGTTCCTCTGAAACCTCCACCTTTTCTTCCGGAACTTCTAAAACACAACTTCTCTCTCTTGAAGCAATCTTAAAAACTGCACAAACGAGCTGCTACAACCGAGTTTAGGACGAGCTCCACCGAGTCTGAACGGACATGGTAACTAAGTTAGGAAATCTTTTTTTCTTCCTGGCAGTTGTTACTAGGCAGTGACGACACGAGCGCACCTGCTGAGGGATGCGCACCTGCGCGTTCTGTCAAAGATCGTTTATTGGAAAGAGGAGTCACCCATTATATGAGTTCTCAGCAGGAAATCTCAGCAGGTCCAAGGGCTCCGCATTAATTTTGTAGTGTTTGTGGTAATTTGATTAATTTTACATTTCTTTGATAATACTGTATGCACTACTAATAGCACAATGTAACGTGAAATGCCTTTGAAATGGCTTTTAGGCGTCACCTCCATCATGATCTTGTGGCCCCATTTTATTAGGGGAGTCAATATCTAGTTTTAATACCTTAGACCTGCTTGCATATTCTGAGTTAAACGTGAATAATCGTTACCACAAACTAATGCACAATATGCAGAGTGGTAGAAGTGACTCATGATTTCAAGAGGTACTTGCTTCTTGAAAGTAATCCCTCCTTTGACAGGAAAAACAAGTAGCTCCAGTGTTAATAGTGAAGCAGTGTTACTCTTCAGGCTGTAAGAAAATATGGATATGCAATGAAAAAAAACCTACTCATTGACCTAATTAAAATGAATTTTTAATGAAACCATCGATGAAAACTGACATTTCTTTGCAGTAAACTGTAGTTTCCCTGTCCACAATTTTAATTTGAATCATGTCGATGGAATAAGTGTCAGAGTGGGACATCTTACTTTAAATTTCTGATTGTGCCCAGTGGAGCATCCCGCCCAATCTCTCTTGCTTTGCATTGAGGCCTTTAAATGCCCCCTGCTGACAATAACAAGTCTGTATGAGAGCTGCCTGGAGTCCAGTCATCACATCACTCTAAAAATGTATTAATCTACATACATAACAGACAATTATGGTGGAATGAGGTAACTTTATATGGCATTAAATAAGTTTGGCTGTTGGGAAGAAGAGCCGTGTTCACATCTGGTGAACATTATTGGTTAGATTTAAAAAGAGAAGAATGACACACTCAATACAAGAGCCCAAAGATCAACTCATGAGCTAATTTATTACATTAAAAGTGATAAAAGAAAACAATACGTACAAAAATAAAGAAAATAAAGCTAACACAATCATCCAAAAACACTATCCCTCAGGTCCTTAGTGGGTCCAGTATGGGCTAATGGTTTACCCATTACTGTACTGTGTAAAAATGCATTGTTGGCACAACAGAAAATACAGATTTATGACAGTCAGATGATAGCAGACTCCTAACAGACAAACTTTGTGTCAAAGCAAAAAGATATCTTGATATACAGTAAACATACTGTATGTACAGAATCACAAAACCTCCTGTTTTCTTCAAACATGACACCCACAATGTTTGAAAATATGTTAAGGCCCATGTCTACCATAGGGTGGAAGTGCTAAACTTCAAGGTGGCAAGTTGTGAAAGAAAAAGAACATTTCAAGTAGAAAAAAAACAGCACCATGCGTCAAAAACAGAGAATTTTTCAAAATGATAAAACCCTCAAGGTGTGTTTTCATCCACTGACAATGTGTGCATGTGAAACAGATGAGGTTAATCCAAAGGCCCCAGGGGTAAAATGTTTTTAAGAGTTTCCCAGCATGGTCACCCCGCAGTCATTCCCCGATTCTGGACAAGCCTCCATTCGAGCCAGTCTGCTCTGCTCCAAGGCGATGGCCTCGGCCGAGTGCTTGCATTTCTCTGATCCACACTGACAGGTGAAATATTTGCTCTTAATGTCCCAAAAGCGGTCTCCATAGTCGAACCTAATGAATCAAGACAAGGACAGTCAAGTTTAAAGTATTTGTATGGTTCTTAATCAACACATAATATCTGACCAGATTAGAGGAAGAAAATAAGGTGAATTTGGAAGTGAGCAACACATTAAAGAAAGGCAGATGGGAGGAAAATAAATAAATAATTTCTAAGCAGGTGACGTCTCAACTCCTCACCCCAGCTCTTGTCCACTGAGGATGTCTCTGGAGCTGAAGAAGGCGATACGGGGGAATCGCAGGTCCTGGTGCAGCATGAACACACGTACTGGGATGAGGTTTGGGTCACACAGATGGTTGATGAAGCGGCTGATGTTGCCATAGTAGCGTGCGTCGATACAATACACCTCCCCGTCCTTCACAGAGGAAAAAAATGTGCATTGTGTTAGAAACCTGTCTAACAAAATGCTATTCACACAAAATGGGCATAATAACCATCGTAAGAAGAAAAAGCATTTTACATTTACAGATATTATTGTATTATATAGTACTGAATATTGTAATACATAGTATTATTCATTGGTGATCAATGATTTATTGTCCACCTCTTCATACATAAAATTTATTTACATATTCTATTATCTTTATGTTTGGCTTGTTCTGCATTTTCTTGTTTCATTGGTACTGTGTGATTTTAAATGTTTTTAGCCCCACTAGTGGCGAAGCTTCATGGATGGGTGCTATATAATATAGTACAGAAATTAAAGTACACCTCAGGATAATGGTAAAATTTTTTAGTTTTTATGCACCATTTCGCAACAAAATCGTGTCCAATTTCCAATAAAATTTGGTAAACAATGTAAAACTTATTGTAAAGTTCAACACCGGATGCAAAGTTCTGGGATCATCTCTGTTTGTTTGGAAATTCAGAAGGTGATTTATTTATAAAAGTTGAATGTTTTTAAGTCCGGCAAAAAAATAGAGAAACTTGTACAACTTCATATCATCTGTGCAAAGTAACACAGTAGAGAAGTATTTAATGTCACCTGGCTGAGTGTTAACGCTGCACTTCCTCCAGAAAATGTTACCCGACAGTCTGTTGTAAACTAAAACATTGTGAGGTTTTTGTCTACCTCAGCAGCTGTGGGTGTATCCTGTGTACTGACTGCATGAGTTAATTTCTGGCAATTTATTTACTTCAATAGTTATTTATTATTGGTTACACTGGAAATATACCCCATGTTTTCCATCTCAGCCACCTCATTTTTTTCCTGTTTGTACATTAACAGGACTTGAAAGACAAAATATATTTTAAAAAGGTTCACCTTGTTGTCCAGGTCAAACAGATATGAGTCGTCTTCTCGAACGTCTGCCTCTGCGTCAGAGATCAGCTCCCCGACATATCTGTGAGGACAGAGGGGAGAGGGAGAAGCTTCATTTCTGACTTCTGACTGGTCATATCTAAGCAGTCTGTTGTGTGCTCTGTGGACTGGCGTCTCTTACTCGCAGATGAAGCTTCCCTGGGGGATATCCTGCAGAGCTCGAACTCCCCAGCCCATTTTCTCTGTCCTGTAGAGCTGAAGACGAACTCTGAGGAGAAAAAGAGGCAATTATGAGGGTTTGGATGTTGCTTTCAGGAAGACTCCTCCCAGCTAATAACTTTAATAACTAAAGTAATTTAATTAACAGAAGGTTTACTCATTAGTGATCTGTTGCTGTAATAATTAGTTAAGAGGCTGCATGTTGATGAGTTATACTTAAAGTTCTTACTTGATGCCCGCCTGCACCACCCTGTTCTTGCATGTTCGGTAACAGGAACAAGCCATGTTGCATTCAAATATGAGTGGAGGTTCAATTTTGTTGAACTCCTGGAGCAGCCGCTGGTCCTGGAAACAATTATCATTAATCCTTCATTAATCCCACGACAAAGAAATTTGCAGTGTTACAGCAGCAAAAAGGGGATAGGGCAGTAACACAGAACACCAATAAAATGAGATATAATAATAAGTAAAGAGCGAGATATTTAATCAAACAAGCAAGATATTAACGAGGAAACAATAAGACAATTTAAAACAGTAGTAAAATTAAATATTGCAGGTTGGTATACAAAGATATTGCACCTAAGAGAAATATTGATATCAGTTTCAGTCCTTTAGTTTCTCCTGTAACTGCTGAATCTGAACTGCTGCTGAAAAATACGGCTTCACTAAAATTATTTCAAAAAACGCTTCTTCCTCCTTTCAAGTCCTGTTTTTTTTCTGAGCAGATGAGTTTAATATTGTGGCTGTAAAATAACATTTCTCTTTACCTTGTCATACCAGCAGCGTATACTGAGCTGTCCACAGAGGCAGTTACTGGACGAGCAGTCATCAGTGCAGCTACAGTGCTGAAATAAAGATAATTAAAAGGCATCAGATGTGGTTTTCATGTGTACTGAGGAGCATTAGGGGAAAAAAATAAGGAAGATTTTTGTTTAACTTTACTTTTTGAGAACAAAACTGAAATGTAAAGGATGAAGCTTAACTTTCAGGGTAACACTTTGACATCTACAGTGTGCTGTATAGTGAATTATAATTAAGGATGTTCATGATTCATTATTGACTAATCACCATTAAGAATGTAACGATTAAAAATGTATTAATCAACAATTAATCGATAGTATAGAAATGGCAGTAATTCGTTGAATAAGGAAACTTGAACTTAGCCTGAGAAAAAACAAGAAAAACAGAAAAGCTAGAAAAAAAGAAGAGGAAAAAGGGGCATTTGTATACTATCAATTATTAATGATTACTGGATAAATCAATTGTTAGCATTTTCAGCTATCAGTTAAGGAAAATGTCCAAATTTGCAACCATAACTGTAATGCATTCATAGTGCTTTTGTGATGCCTGACTGATGTTGTACCTGTAAGTGTGTAATATTGCGATCTATGTTCATTGCTGAAGTTTCACAGTTTTCTGAAACGTATTTGTAGTCTGAAGGGCAGCCCTCATCATCCACCGCATTCACACAGGGAATCGGTACATTCTCATAACCCTGTGCAATGTCACTGGAACAGAAAGAGAGCAAATCAGGAGGTTAGACACCAGAAAAAAAACAAACAAGAGGAAAAAAATATCATTTTCATCATTTAAACACAAGGACCTATTAAAGCTGATAGAAATGTGGTCTGATCAGTGCATCAATGTATCAATGATATCAAAGTTTAGTTTCTAAGCATCCACAAAAATCTGAGGGGGAAGAATGACAATATTTTCAAATTTGGATTAAAATTAATTTCTTATACACTTACTATCATGGTCTTTAGACTGTTAATTAAATGTTTAGAAGGATATTGTGGATTTAGGTTTCAAGTGGCTTTGGAACACCACCTACCTGCAGATGATTTTTTCCGTCCGGAGCATGCGATTGGTTATTCCTCTTCTCAGCTTCCTGTTGATCTGGAGAGCCACCCACACCGGCGTGTCGGGTCGTGCAAGGGTGAGAGGCGTGTCTCCTTCCCTGTTCATAATGTCGATGTCTGCACCTCTGGACAGGAACAACCTGCAACAGAAAGAGAAACATCAGCATCACCTCCACACAATTCAAAGCCCTTCCTCTAAGTGACTTTCACTGTGGACTACAACTACAAACCATTTTCTCAGCCTGTATTCGTTCACATTTTCACAAACTGCCAAATTAGCTATTAGCAAATCTTCTTTGCAGTGTACCCAAGGATGTACAAGTATCATGTCTCTATCATCAGATTTTACCGAAGTCTCTCATCTCAAAAATAATTAAAAACAGACAAATCTCATGTTCCCTAATTGTTTCAGTGGAAAAGGTATTACATCTATGGGTACGCAGTGGGTACAGCTCGTCATTGACTCACGTAACACATTCCAAGTAGCCCTCTCTTGCGGCGATGTGGAGCGGCGTGTCTCCGTGCATGTTTACTGAGGATAGTGAGCAGCCAGAGTTCAACACCAGCTCTGCTATGTCCACGTTCCCCGCATACGCCGCCCAGTGGAGACACACATTCAGCTCCTGGTGGGAAAGATGGGACTGTTTAAAGTAATGACCTGAAATATTTTCATACAACTACATCCCACCCCAATGTTACTTAACACAGAATCATGGGACTCTCCAGTACTAATCAATGATATTGGATTTTTGCGAATATCAGATATTTTCTGACTTGTTTTGGCCGAGTGCCGTTGCGGATATATGCACATATTTTTTCCCGCATAATTAAAAGAAACATCAAGTCTCTCCTGTAGTTGAATTAACATGCAGGCAAACATTCATATACACATTCACTGGGTAAAATGAGAAATAAGACACCACGGCATACTCGTGTAACATGCACATAATTAAAGCATCATCTTATTCACTGGCCTGTCACATCAGCAGATAACTGATTTTATGTTCATATTTTCTCTTTTTT